>JARSSU010017751.1:0-14504 GCA_029619165.1 Eurosta solidaginis | reverse complement strand
TTTAATTTTATTTTCGTATTGTGTTGCACCATATCATTACTGGAGTTAAATATTGACATAATTTACTTATATACTGTAAAGATATTCAATTTTTTGTTAAAATTTGACTTTTAAAATTTTTTTTTAAAAAGTGGGCCTACATATAGTAATAGGAGTAACCTTCCTGCCAAATTTCATCGTGATATCTTCAACGACTGGCAAATTGTATTCTGCGTCATAAGATCAACCCACCTACCAAGTTTCATCGCTTTAACCGTCTGTGGTAATGAATTATCGCACTTTTTCGGTTTTTCGAAATTTTCGATATCGTAAAAGTGGGACGTGGTTATAGTCCGATTTCGTTTATTTTAAATAACGATCTGAGATGAGTGCCCAGGAACTTACATACCTAATTTCATTAAGATACCTCAAAATTTACTCAAGTTATCGTGTTCACGGACGGACGGACGGACGGACATGGCTAAATGAATTTATTTTTTCGCGCAGATCATTTTGATATATAAAAGTTTATATTTATTTCGGTTAGTTTATGCCGTTACGGGGTACCGTTATGCGAACAAAATTAATATACTCTGTGAGCTCTGCTCAGCAGAGTATAAAAAAAACTACAAACAATGTAAAGAATCAACAGAAAAGAAAACTCTATAATAACCGCCAACAGTAGGTAATCAAAATAATAACAGCAGCAAAAGTAAAACAAGCAGCAAAAAGAAATAGCAATAGTGATCTCGTGTACTAATTAGATCCATAATGTATTATCATTTTCATAAATAGTTTGCCAGTTTCAAATTTATCGTTTGAGTGAAATTTGTTTTCGATCCGTTATCGTATAACATAATACGGGCCCTGACTGGCTTTCTCATTCGTTATAAGGGCTTTTTAGTTCATATCGTGTACTAGCAGACCTGGCAGACGTTGTTCTGCTCTAGGTTTGGTCTATCTGTATAAATTTTAAGACGTTTTTTTTCGACTTACTCTGCCCCCCTCCTCTTCACTTTTTCTTAATCCTTTTATTCACTCCTCCCTCTGCATTTCTACTTTCTGCGTCTCTGGTTCCCTCAACATCTTTTCCCTCACTTCATTTTCGCTTCATCTATCCCTATCTCTATATCTTCGTCTCATTCTATCTCTTTCTGAGTTTCTCCCCTCTTTTATCTTCTCTCTAGTTCTTCTCATTCTTCTCCACCCCTTATTGCCAGTCCCAGAGGGTGGTAGTATTTTGTTCCGGTCCCATTCCGAGTACCCAGTCCCAGTCCCAGTCTCAGTCCCAGTCCTAACTCAGTCCTAATCCCAGTCCCAGTCTATCCCTGGTTTACTCTGTGTTAGCAGCGCTATTATCATATAGAGTATTCAGATTGGATGTGGTTGAATGAGGCAGTCTTATAGTATGCATAACATCAAAAGTTAAAATTTTTGACTTAGCCCCTTTTAGATCAAAGTTTGTGTTACATGTTTAACATTAGCGGGCATCAAATAAATAAAGCACCTACAAACAAATACAAAAAGATGCTTAAATAAACCGGCCAGCAGTCACGTTGTGAGCGTTTTTCGACACTTTTCCCCGCTGTTAAGATGTTATTTAGGTTGTTTTTTTTATACTCAGCGTGATTTGCACACATAGTATATTAACTTTGATAACATAACGGTTGTTGGTAACGGCATAAACTATTCGATATAAATAAAGACTTCCATATATCAAAATGCTCAGAATGAAAACTGGAATTGATTAAGTCATGTCCGTCCGTCTGTCTGTGCACACGATAACTTGAGTAAATATTGAATATTGAAATTAAGTATATTGGTTCCTTGGCACTAATCTCCCATCGCTATTTTAAATGGGCGAAATCTAATGATAACCACGCCTACTTTTAATATATATAACATTTTGTAAAACACAAAAAAACCTGATTATTTAAAAATTTTGGAAACAAAATTTTAAATGGGAGTGGCACCGCCCACTTGTGATCAGATCAATTTTACAAATATATTAATCATAAACCGTTGCACCAATCATAACAAAATTCGGCAAAGATGGTGCTTTACTATAAGGAATGCTGGAAAAAAATTAACGAAATCGGTTAAGAACCACGCCCACTTTTACAAAAAAGATTTCTAAAAGGGTCGTGGACGAATAAAATAAGCTATATTTTTGCAAGAAATTATATAATGCAATTATATTTATTTGCCCAAGTAGAATTATAACAAGAAATAGGAAAACATTTTTGAAAATCGGCGTTGGACCGCAACTTTTATGACTAAGCCATTTTCTATATTACGGAAGCCATAACTCGAAGAAGAATTACCGGATCGTAATAGCATACGTGGTTCCAGGGGGGAGGAACTGGGGGAAATCCCCCCCCCCTTCCTAGAGCTTTGTAACACGTATTTTCATTATTTTCGACTGTGAAAAATTATGAGAGATATTTCGAATTAAAAAATATTTTCATTTCTCTTAAAAATCTTAAAATATTAATTTATCCAAAAGTGTGCAGAATTTCATTGTAGTTTGAAATTGAGGCTGTGAGCTAGAAGCTAAATAAATAAAGTTTTCTGAAAATAGGGCCACATCGCCTTGTTTTATGATTTTATTTTTTTCAACAATTGCATCATGTACAGAGTAAATATTGACTGTAATAAAATATATAATACTAATATACATAGTAGTTTCTTATCACAAAACGGATTTTTACTAATTTTTAATTTTTCCTGCTTGGTCTATTATTTTACGTTATCTAATATATAAAATTCACCTGTCACGGTTTTAGAGGCTTAACTCCTCCGAAACGGCTGAACCGATTCTCATGAAATATTGTGAGCATATTGGGTAGGTCTGAGAATCGGCCAACGTCTAGCTTTTTTTTGCGCTACGTGCTTCGGGTCTTGAGATCAAAACGTGGACCCGGGTACCCCTAGAATGTGTTTATACAATATGGATATCAAATGAAAGCTATTGATGAGTGCTATAGTACAGGATAATCTTCATACAACTGGGAGGCTAGGGTCTCGAGATATGGCCCAAAACGTGGACCCGGCTACACCTAGACTGCGTTTTTACATTATGGGTATCAAATTGAAGCTGTTGATATGTTCTATAATACAGAGTAAGTTTTACACCGCTGAGTCACTAGGGTCTCGAGATATAGGCCAAAACATGGACCCGGATACCCCTAGAATGTGTGTGTTATGGATATCAAATGAAAGCTGTTGCTGAGAGCTCTAAAGTTCATTGTGATATTCGATTTAGTCGCATCAACCTGGCAAAACTGATAAAGACAAGAATTAATAATACCCACATACCTACTTACATACGTCCTATTCGATTTGCCTGAAATTTCGTATATATATTTGCCTATATTAGTATTTACGATGCTTTTTTCCGGGAAGTATACCAGAGACGGACTGGGACTGGGAATAGGACTAGGGCTGGGACTGAGACTGAGACTCGGAGTGGGACTAGGACTGAGACTCGGAATGGGACAGGAACAAAATACATACCACCCTCTGGAACTGCAAATAAGAGATGAAGAAGGAGGAGAAAAGAGAGAAGGAGACTGAGAAAGAGATAGAATGAGACGAGGATGGAGATGAAGTGAAAAAGACGGAGGATAACAGGAGGACAGTGAATAAAAAGATTAGGAAAAAGTGTAGAGAGTAGGGCAGAGTTAGACGGAAAAAGCTTATTAAAATGTATGCCGATAGGCCAAATTTAGGCAGAACAACGTCTGCCGGGTCTGCTAGTCACTATATATATTTAAAAAAAATATATTCCTCAATAGGACTAGAAAAATCACTTATTTGGTTTTGGGATTAGTGTTTAAGTGACATAAAATATGAAAATTTTTCTTTCGTTTGTTTCATTAGCCAATTAGTGTGCTTGTAATTCTCAACTGGTTAGTGAAATATTCTAAAGACATACCCTGCAAAAATCGTTGGATCATGTGGTCCACTGGAGTACTTACCATTATACTCATCTGTAATGGGTTTTTCAAAGCAAAACAAGGTGGCTCAACCCGCAGCCAATACCTTGGAGCCCCCAGTGCTCGCCCCCAATGAATAAATACAAGGTGTAACAGGTGCATAGCGACCTCCCTCTCTAAAAATAATTACATAACATACAGTCCACAAAAATAACAAATAATATAATAACAAAAAAACTATTCGCTCGTCGAATCAACAAAGTTTAATTTATCTGCATTACGGTGAGTATATAATGTTCGGTTACATCAGAATTTAGAGACCCTTACTTGTTAATTTTTTCACAGAAAAAATGCCATACTTTTATTTTATCTATTTTTTTATTTTTCTTATTGCTACGCTTAAGCCGCTCAAAGAAATTTCTTACGCTTTTATTTTCTCTTTTACTTTTAACCTTTTATTCACATTATTTTTCCCTCTTCTTATATTTTCATATTCTCTTTCGTTGCACGTTTTAAATTGCTGTTTTCACCGACAACAAGTCAGCTCAATCAGTCACAGTATCTATATTCTTAAGCTTAAAGTTTCTCATCCATACATATATCTATATACATATTTATGTACAAAACTCGGCTTAGCTTTTGTTGGTGTAAGTTTGATTTGACTTTTGAAATTGTTATTGCAATGCGGTAACAAATTACGTTGACCGTGACTTACGCAAATTGTGCGCATTTCTCAGATACAAAAATACTTTGTTGTATGATATTCAATAGAATTATCGCATATTAAACTACAACGCCATATTTTTTGTAAACAAACTACAATTAACAAAAGGTACAAAAGGTACAAAAACACTAAAAACCGCCAACAAATAGGTAAATGTCTTTAATCTCTAACGAATAGTTTTGCGCCACTCTAATACCACTTTATTTGCATATGCACACGTTGGTATTTATGTGTGCATGTGTATGTGTGTTTATAAATATATATGCATTCATGTGTGTTGTAGAGTTCTACCTGGCCACATTTGTGTATATATATTTGTAGTTGAGCTGCGTTGGAATCTCACTTTTATCGCCTAGCCAAGATTACTTAAGAGCTTAGCTGTCTTATTGTTGTTGTTATAATACCGCTAAGTAGAGATTGTGCTCTATGCTGAACTAGTAGTACTCGAGAGCAAATTCAAGACGTGTTCAAATACACTTGCATGCTGGTTTCATTAGCTGTAGATACTAAATATATATGTACATTAGGGTGGCCATTACTCTCGAAATAAAAAAAATAGTGCAACTCAGAGAAAAATTGTATTTTATATTAACCATATCGTCAGCTGAGTGCAAATCGGTCAATCTCGCGAAAACGGAGAAATCTCTGTATCAGAATTTGTTTCAAATACGGCCTGTTGCCGCTAATTGTATAATCAAAACTGCGACATTCTTAAGAAAAATTTAACTGGTTGCTGGTTGTAAGATGGCAGAGTAAACACACAGGTAAATCATCGAGTTAGCCGATGGTGTAAGAAATCCAGTAGTGATTTATGCACTTTTAAATGCTATCTACAATGTTCTCCCAAAAGAAGTTATTGCAAATCGCAAGGCAAACGCAAAACTCACAGACGCTTGCAGTAACAAAAGGGACGAGATAGCGGCAAGGATGGTATCACAAAGGTTTGGAGATGTTTATAAGCGAGGCACACAACTCTTTCTATCTCCTAAAGAAAATTTAAGAATTAACTATTGAGCCAACTTACTATATATACATTTACCCACTGTCATTAGTCAGTATTCCAATTCTTCTCTATTTTAAATAATCTTGTTGGTTGAGATATTGAATTCATACCTCGACGATGAAAAAATACAAGCTCCTTCCGCAAAATCTGTAAGGATGAAGCGGGTAATTCACACGACTGTTGATTCTGATTACCTACATGACTCGTTTTTTTTTATCAAACCAAGGGATTAAATTTGCTCTTAAATCTGTTTGATTCTACAAATATATTTCCAGTGCAGCTCTTTGAAGCTGGAGT
This sequence comes from Eurosta solidaginis, assembly GCA_029619165.1. Classification (NCBI taxonomy): domain Eukaryota; kingdom Metazoa; phylum Arthropoda; class Insecta; order Diptera; family Tephritidae; genus Eurosta; species Eurosta solidaginis. The sequence goes on along the minus strand of JARSSU010017751.1, from coordinate 8,563 downwards.
CCTCCATATACTCAAACTCCGCGTACATAATACCATACCAAGGGTATGGTCTCAGCCTACTAGGCAGAACCAAACTCCCGCTATTGTTTGCTCAAGCGGCGCCACCAACCTCCACGGCGGCTTTATATAGCTACATTTTCCGCAGAATGAACAGGAACAATACCGAGCAGGACCCATTGAGCTTTTTTAAAGGGTTTTATTTAGCTTGACTTGACAGGGTGGACGGTCGGCCGACGAATTTTGTAATTGAAATTTGAGTAACTTCCCGATAAGATACAAGCTTGAAACTTGAAATATAGTTCAGAACCCGACGACAATGCAATAATAAGAAAAGAAAATGCCGATAGCTGGCGCATGGATCGAAATATATAAAAAAATCGTATGTGTGGTCCGATTTGGTTCATATTTGGAACACATAATACATACAAGAATAGAAAGCGACCTATGAAAAAATTACCGCTAGCTGGCGCAAGGATCGATATGTTCAAAAAAATCGTACTTGTGGTCCGATTTGGTCCATATTTGAATACATGAATAGAAAAGCGACATATGATATCCGATTTGGCTCGTATTTGGAACAACTATTACATACAGTCCGGTAAAAATGACATCAAAATATTGGAGGAGGGACAAGCATACGTGGCGCAGAGTCGAGTAAATTCTTTGTAAGAGTTACATATTGAGGACTTAGATTGTAACAAATTGTCAGGAAAAAGTCGTTGTAATAATGAGTCACTAAAGAAACTAAATAGAGTGAGAAATAATAGGCAATTAAATAAATACTAAAAACTTGAAAATAAAATAATTAAAAACAATGTTTTAAGTTAAACGGTTTAATTGAAAACAATACTTACATGAAGTAATAATAATACTAAAAGCTAGAAAATAATTAGGTGGGTCCTAGGTACTAATCATCACACTCCTCATCAATCTAGGGCGTTGGTCAGACAATTAAATAAAAGCGCTGGACGCGTAAAACTGCTATTGATAGTCATATATAAGACCAACTGAACCTTAATAAGGTTATGCTACGCCTCACATTTTTAGAAATTTCACACGCCCAACGCTTTTATTTAAATGTCTGATCAACGCCTTAGATTGATGACGAGAGTAATGGAAGTACCTAGGACCTACCTAATTATTTTCTAGCTTTTAGTATTATTATTACTTCACGTAAGTGTTGTTTTCAGTAAAACCGTTTAACTCCAAAAAAATTGTTTAATTATTTTTTTCTAACATAAGTACTCACGTTAGGCAAAACCTTCAGAACAAATCGGATCATAACACCATGCAGAATAATCTATTTAAGCTGACATCGGCCACAGGGATAACTCGCCCCCATACATATGTCAACTTTTTCAGTCTGGCGATGTTTTTCTCACAATTATAAACATAAACAAACCTGTTTCCTGCGAACGGAATGGCTATCGCACGACGTTTGTGCATTACTCAGGATGGAAATCGAAATAAATCTGGGATACTTTTGCATTTGCAGAACATGCCTGGTAAGGTGTTTTTTGTGTGTTGTTATAGCATACTATTGTAATATCTTCACTAAAAAGGATCTGTATTTTTAACAAGACCCTTGTGAAAACAAACTTTCGTTGGGGATTTTTTTAATTTTTATTACACTAAACTTCGAGTAAATAAAAAACTCGAGAAAAAACAACTAACTTTCTGAAAATTTTAGGTTGGTTCGAGAAAATAAAACCACCTCCAGCTACTCGACTTATTAGCTAACAAATTTAACGAACGTGCCAAGGGACTGACTTTGTATATACGAGACGTTTGATAAATGTTTTTTATATCTCAGCGCAGATACCCTATTTTTCTTTCTCGAGTTGCAGTTTCAATTGTTTTCAACTATCTATCAATGCCACCGATTTAAAAAATAACGGACACCTTAATGTACACACAAACACATTTTTGTCAGCGGCTTTAGTTGTGCAGCAATGTTGAACAGTTAACCTTGGCAAACGGTCGTAGAAACAAACCAATATATGCACGTAGGTTTGTGTGTTTGGGTTAGCGGCGCAACAGGTAGTATCGCTGTTTAAAACACACTTTGCTCACTTTTTTGTTTTTCGTTATTCATGCCGCATTTTTACTAAATATTTTTTTTGCTTTGCCTTTCATTGCTTTAACGTTAATGGTTGTGTAGGTGTGTGCGCACATGTTTCACACTATGACTTTACGTTTTGCATAAATTTACTTCTTACAGTTTGTAAATTTAGTCAAGTCTTTGAAGAGATTTTTTATTTATTAAGCAATTCTTAATTCGCAGACTTTGTTTGCGTTAATTAATTAAATTGAAATTTTTTGTAGTGTTTTATTTATAAACATAATTCACTGAATTACATAGTTTGAGCTATGTTTAATCGGATAATCAGTTGTTTTCAAATTAAATCAATTGCTTAAGATTTATTTAGCTATTCTTGTTTATTTTTAAGTTGTGAATTACTTGGATTTAATTTAGTTTAATTTCATTTCATTCTTTTAGGTTTTAATCTTATATTTTGCGAGTTCAATTCACGCTGTTTTATATCACTTAATATCGTTTTAATTTATTTTATTTGGATTACAATAAAAATAATTTTATTAATTTGGCATATTTGTTTCAATAAAATAATTAAATTTGATTAAGGCTTTAGAATAATTATTATTCTATTTGAATTCAATTTTCTTAACTTTTATTTTATTTTATTTATTTATTTTTTTTTCAATTTAAGTTTAAATTACCTGCCATAATCTTAATTTAATTCAAATACACTTAAGATTAAGTCTGCTTAAATTTCTTTAGGGTAAATTGATTTTATTCATTTTATTTGTTATATTATTTGAGTAGTTTAATTAAGCTTGCTGATATTGAAAAACTCGAATAAGATTTTATTTTCTCCTATACCTTTTTTTATTGAGCTTTCTTATTTTATCTTATCATATTTTCATTAATATCAACCAATATTTTGAATTTCTCTTGACCATTTCATTTTATTACTGATTGTATATTCTTATAGAGCGCGTTCCATATTTATAAGATCTGCAATAGTTAACAATAATCGCGTGATAAAGCCGATAAAACAAACTAATATGAGAAACAGTCTTGACGTCATAAATATATTTAGGTTTAAGCCCAGCGCTGGTTGAGTTGACCCGAGGGCCAACGGTATAAGAATACACTGCCAGTTGAGTTTCAAAAGTCTCGTTTATTCCGTTCAACCGCTTTTGTAACATTTGCCCCCGTTTAGAAAACTATACCGACTGCTGAGGGGAATATTACCCTGTTTCGGCTGGAAACGCCCTATAGAGTTTGTTTGAAGAACCTTCTACTTACAAAAACAGTCCATCTCATGCTTTTATTGAATAAAGCCCTATTTCAAAATCCGGTCCAAGAAAGCTCTATATCAAAATGTGCTTTAACAACGACCTGTATCAAGATCACCTCAGTACATATTGAAATAATATATATATAAATTATGAGATAGGCCGTTTTCCAACTGCCTGCTGAGGTAGAGTGATATTTCAGATAAAGTCTCCCCTACTCCTTCCTGTATGTTATGTTAGGTGGAACAAGTAAGGAAGGCTAAGTTCGGGTGTAACCGAACATTACATACTCAGTTGAGAGCTGTGGAGACAAAGTAAGGGAAAATCACCATGTTGTAAAAAGAACCTAGGGTAACCCTGGGATGTGTTTGTATGACATGTGTATCAAATGGAAGTGGGCCATAGTTCTATAGATGGACGCCATTTAGGGATATCGCCATAAAGGTGGACCAGGCCTGACTCTAGAATTTGTTTTTACGATATGGGTATCAAATGAAATGTGTTAATCATAATTTTAAAAGGGAGTGGGCCTAAGTTCTATAGGTGGACGCCTTTTCGAGATATCGCCATAAAGGTGGACCAGGGGTGACTCTAGAATTTATTTTGTACGATATGGGTATCAAATGAAAGGTATTAACGAGTATTTTAAAAGGGCGTGGGCCTAAGTTCTATAGATGGACGCCTTTTCGAGATATCGCCATAAAGATGGACCAGGGGTGACTCTAGAATTTGTTTGTACTATATGGGTATCAAATGAAAGGTGTTAATGAGTATTTTAAGAGGGCGTGGGCCTTAGTTCTATAGGTGGACGCCTTTTCGGAATATCGTTATAAAAGTGGACCAGGGTTGACTCTAGAATGATTTTGTACAATATGGGTATCAAATGAAAGGTGCTAATGAGTATTTTAAAAGGCGTGGGCCTTAGTTCTATATGTGGACGCCTTTTCAAGATATCGCCATAAAGGTGGACCAGGGGTGACTCTAGAATGTGTTTGTACGATATTGGTATCAAATTAAAGGTATTAATGAGGGTTTTAAAATGGAGTGATGCTTAGTTCCACAGGTGGACGCCGTTTCGAGATATCGCCATAAAAGTGGACCAGGTGTGACCCTAGAATTTGTTTGTACCATATGGGTATCAAATTAAAGGTATTAATGAGGGTTTTAAAAGGGAGTGGCCTTAGTTCTATAGGTGGACGCCGTTTCGAAATAGCGCCATAAAGGTGGACCAGGGGTGACTCTAGAATGTGTTTGTACGATATGAGTATCAAATTAAAGGTATTAATGAGAGTTTTAAAATGGGAGTGGTGGTAGTTATATATGTGAAGGCGTTTTCCAGATATCGACCAAAATGTGGACCAGGGTGACCCAGAACATCATCTGTTGGATACCGTTAATTTATTTATATATGTAATACCTGCCAAGATTTTAAGGGTTTTTTATTTCGCCCTGCAGAACTTTTTCATTTACTTCTTCTTAATATGGTAGGTGTCACAACCATTTTATAAAGTTTTTTCTAAAGTTATATTTCGCGTCAATTAACCAATCCAATTACCTCACCATGTTTCATCCCTTTTTTCGTATTTGGTATAGAATTATGGCATTTTTTTCATTTTTCGTAATTTTCGATATCGAAAAAGTGGGCGTGGTCATTGTCGGATTTCGTTCATTTTTCATACCAAGATAAAGTGAGTTCAAGTAAGTACGTGAACTAAGTTCATTAAAGATATGTGGATTTTTGCTCAAGTTATCGTGTTAACGGCCATGCGGAAGGACAGACGAACGACTGTGTATAAAAACTGGGCGTGGCATCAACCGATTTCGCCCGTTTTCACAGAAAACAGTTAGCATCATAAAATCTATGCCCTTACCAAATTTGCAAAGGATTGGTTAATTTTTGTTCGACTTATGGCGTTAAAAGTATCCTAGACAAATTAAATGAAAAAGGGCGGAGCCACGCCCATTTTGAAATTTTCTTTGATTTTTGTATATTGTTGCACCATCATTACTGGAGTTGAATGTTGACATAATTTACTTATATACTGTAAAGATATTAATTTTTTTGTTAAAATTTTACTTAAAAAAAATTTTTTTTTAAAAGTGGGCGTGGTCCTTCTCCGATTTTGCAAATTTTTATTGGGCATACATATATTAATAGGAGTAACGTCCCTGCCAAATTTCATCATGATATCTTCAACGACTGCCAAATTACAGCTTGTAAAACTTTTAAATTACCTTCTTTTAAAAGTGGGCGGTGCCACGCCCATTGTCCAAAATTTTACTAATTTTCTATTCTGCGTCATAAGTTCAACTCATCTACCAAGTTCCGTCGCTTTATCTGTCTTTGGTAATGAATTATCGCACTTTTTCGGTTTTTCGAAATTTTCGATATCGAAAAAGTTGGCGTGGTTATAGTCCGATATCGTTCATTTTAAATAGCGATCTGAGATGAGTGCTCAGGAACCTACACACCAAATTTCATCAAGATACCTCAAAATTTACTCAAGTTATCGTGTTAACGGACGGACGGACGGACGGACGGACGGACATGGCTTAATCGAATTTTTTTTCGATCCTGATTATTTTGATATATGGAAGTCTATATCTATCTCGATTCCTTCATATATGTACAACCAACCGTTATCCAATCAAACTTAATATACTCTGTGAGCTCTGCTCAACTGAGTATAATTAAATTTCGAAATGGGTGTGGCTCCGCCATTTTTCATTTCATTTGTCTAGAAAACTTTTAATGTCATAAGTCGAACAAAAATTTACCATTCCTTATGAAATTTTGGTGAGGGCATAGCTTCTATACCGATAACTGGTCTCCTGTGAAAATGGGCGAAAATCGGTTGAAGCCACGCCCAGTTTTTATACTCAGTCGACCGTTTGTCCTTTCGCTCGGCCGTTAACACGATAACTTGAGCAAAAATTGATATATCTTTACTAAACTTAGTTCACGTACTTATCTAAACTCACTTTATCTTGGTATTAGAAATGGGAGAAATCCGACTATGACCACGCCCACTTTTTCGATATCGAATATTTCGAAAAATGGAGAAAATGCCATAATTTTATACTAAATACGAAAAAGGGATGGAACATGGTGATTGGATTGGTTTTTTGATGCAAAATATAAGTTTGGGTAAAACTTTGTGAAATGAGTGTGACACCGACCATATTAAGTAGAAGAAAATGCAAAAATCCTGCGGAGCGAAATCAAAAGCCCTTGGAATCATTACAGGAATACTGTTCGTGGTATTACATATATAAATAAATAAGCGGTACCCGACAGATGATGTTCTGGGTCACCCTGGTCCACATTTTGGTCGATATCTCGAAAACGCCTTCACATATACAGCTAAGGGCCACTCCCTTTTAAAACCCTCACTAATACCTCTAATTTGATACCCATATCGTACAAACACATTCTAGTGTCACCAGTGGTCCACCTTTATGGCGATATCTCGAAAAGAAACTAAAGAACTATGGCCCACTCCCTTTTAAAATACTCTTTAATACCATTATATTTTCCCTTGTTTTGTCTCCAAAGCTCTCAGGTGCTCGGGTTACACCCGAACTTAGTTTTCCTTACTTGTTTTACTTTTGCTGCTGTTACTATTTTGATTATCTACTGTTGGTGGTTATTATACAGTTTTCTTTTCTGATGATTCTTTACATTGTTTGTACTGTTTTTTTTCGATGAATTTTTAGACTCACATTTTTATGTTGAGCTTACATTACGTTAGTTCAAACAGAGTACACGAAGAAAAAAGTTTGAAAAAAACCTTAGGCAGTAACCACACTAAATCGTCTCAGCGATAGAGCGAAAAAATTTGACAAAAGGAAAAATATTCACTGTGAAAGATCGGAAAATTTCAAAAATAACATGTTCTATAGAATTGTTTCCTTAGATTTACTAAAACAAACTCGAATTCATAAAACAGGTGTACATAAAAATGTAGTCACTGTTCAATAAATTCTTAAACGCAAATAAATATACTAAAGCATATGAGACTAAAAATACTAATAAAGAATTAAGAAAAGTACTATGCGATCCACATCAGAAAAATCAAACGAAAATTGCCTACAAAGATGAATAAAAAAATCTCAGAAGTGTATAAAAGAAGTGAAATTTTAAATTTAATTAAGTGCCTTAAGTGGTTGGAAAAAACATGTATGAAACATTTCCCACATTGTGATAAACAACAGCAAGATTACAAAATGAATGATTATAATATTAAACAACCGCCAATTGCTGCATGCAGCATATCTGCGCTTTTACACAAAAACAACAGCAACAACAACACCAAAAGTGCCAAAAGTTTACAAACAATAATGTCAGTAAAATGCAACAACAATGCCTTATTTCAACTTTATTCATATGCAAGTTTATTGATCTTGCTTTGCCTAAGCATTTCACACAGCATTCCACAAAGTTGTGCCTTCAATTTGGAGAATCGTTTGCCGATCGTTAAATATGGACCACATTCTGATACATATTTTGGCTATTCGGTTGCAACGCATACGGTGGGCGAATATAATTGGCCGAATAATACAAAATGGTAAGTGGAAATACTTTAAGTTATATTTAAACAGATAAGAAAGAGAGGGGGATTCTAAAAAATGTGTGTGAACATCTTTGCTCGCGGTATTGGGGAATACTGAATGTAAGCGCAAAATGCTAAAGGTAAGCGTAAGCGTAGTCTTTGTAATTGGCATGCAATATGGGGGATATATGTAGAATGTAAATGCAGCCATAGTGTGTGCTATTGGTATGCTGTATGGAGTAAAACAGAGGTAAGCGTAAGTGTAGTCCCTACTACGTGGTAAAGTAGATATCAGCGAAGTCTGACAGTACATCGAGGCAAGGAAAGGAGCGAAAAAGAAAGGAAAAGGAAGGAATGGAAATGTAAGAAAAGGAAAAGAAAATAAATCAGAGGGAAAAAGGGAAGAAAATGAGAGGAAGCGGAAGCAAAGATAAAAAGTAAAAAAAAGGAAAGGAAAATGTAAGGAAATGAGGGGAAAGGAAGAGAAAGGAAAGGAATGAAAGAAAAGAAAAGAAAAGAAAAGAAAAGAAAAGAAAAGAAAAGAAAAGAAAAGAAAAGAAAAGAAAAGAAAGAAAAGAAAAGAAAAGAAAAGCAAAGAAAAGAAAAAGAAAAGAAAAGAAATCAAGGAAAATAAAATAAAAGAATAGATAAGAAAAGCAAAGAGAAAAAAGAAAAGGAAAGAAAAGAAA
>JARSSU010017750.1:0-11084 GCA_029619165.1 Eurosta solidaginis | reverse complement strand
GCCAATTAATTCCCGTTTTTTACCGTTTTTTCGCGCGTGGAACCGAAAAATTTACTCGTTCGGCCTCTTTTTCACAAATAGCGTAGTAATGCTAACTTGATGCTACATCAGCATCAAGAAGAACGCTATACGATAAACTTCCATCACACGAAACACTGCTCAGAACACACACGCTGTCCCACGCACGTCGGTTCTATTGTACACGGAGCGGCTCGGAGTATTTTCCACGGCCAAAGCGACTGTCATTTCAGTGTACCATTTAATTTGTTGCGTCCCTCCCACAATTGTCATCCTACACAGCAGCTCTGTGCAGCGGAACATGCTCCATATTCTCTTGCTCCGGGAAGGTAATCGAACCCAATCCGGCGCGTCCGCCTCTTGACCCCGGTCCTGAGAAAATGGTTTTTGCAGCACTCTGCCGGAAAATGAATCTTTTTAGGACGGTCATACTCTTGTCAGTGTGTCTCATGTAAGGGATGTGCATCGGATGAGGTTGTTCTTGGCTAGATCCCAAAAGCAGACGTCCACGTAGGTTAGGTTAGGTCCACGTAACTTCTATAATCTTTTGGTGCTCCTTGCTGTTCACGCCCTAGGGCGTCCCCTAGTCTACGCTCCCACTTTTGGTGGTGGGTGAAAAGAAAAAAAAGTATGCCATTAATTCCCCGTTTTTTTTACCGTTTTTCACCGTGGAACGAAAAATTTTACCATTCGAATTTTTTAAAAATAACCCGTCGTAGTGCTACTTGATATCTACATAGCACTACACCCTAGTAACTTTTGAGTGGGTGGGTGAAAATGAAGAAAAAGTGTGCCCATACTCCGTTTTTACCGTTTTCACCCGTGGGGCGAGAATTTACCGCTCGATTTTTTTTAAAAAATAACCCCTGGTAGTGCTAACATTGACGCCTACATCGCACTACCACCCTAGTACCTTTTGAGTGGTGGGTGAAAATGAAAAAGTATGACAATATTTCCCGTTTTTTTACCATTTTTCACCGTGGAAATGAAAATTCACCGTTTGACTTTTTTAAAATAAACCCTGTAATGCCAACTTGATGCCTACATAGCACTACCACCCTACTAACTTTGAGTGGGTGGGTGAAATGAAAAAAATATGCCAGTAATTCCCGTCTTTTTACCCGTACACCGTGGAAAACGAAAAATTTACTGTTCGAACTTTTTTAAAAAATAACCCCTGGTATTGATAACTTGATGCCTACATAGCACTACCGCCCTAGTAACTTTTGAGTGGGTGGGTGAAAATGAAAACAGTATGCCCATAACTCCGTTTTACCGTTTTTCACCGTGGGACCGAGAAATTTACCGCTCGATTTTTTTTAAAAATAACCCCTGTAGTGCTAACTTGACGCCTACATAGCACTACCACCTAGTAACTTTTGAGTGGGTGGTGAAAATGACAAAAGTATGCCAATATTTCCCGTTTTTTTACCATTTTTCACCGTGGAAATGAAAAATCACCATTCGACTTTTTCTAAAAATAACCCTGGTAGTGCTAACTTGATGCCTACATAGCACTACCACCCTAGTACCTTTTGGGTGGGTGGGTGAAATGAAAAAAAGTATGCCATTAATTCGCGTTTTTTTACCGTTTTTCACCGTGGAACGAAAAATTACCATTCGACTTTTTTAAAAATAACCCGTGGTATGTGCTAACTTGATGTCTCATAGGACTACCACCCTAGTAACTTTTGAATGTGTGGGGTGAAAAGGAAGAAAAGTATGCCAATAATTCCCTTTTTTTACCGTTTCTCACCGTGTGAAACGAAATTTACCGTTCGACATTTTTAAAAAATAACCCTGGTAGTGCTAACTGATGCCTACATAGCACTACCACCCTAGTAACTTTTGAGTGGTGTGGGTGAAAATGAGTATTGCCAATACACTCCAGTTTTTTACCTTTTTATTTTTCACGTTCGGAAACGAGGAAATTTCACCGTTCGACTTTTTTATAACCCCTAGGTAGTGCATAACTTGATGCCTACATAGCACTACCGCCCTAGTAACTTTTGACACGTGGTGGGCCGTTCGGAAAATGAAAAAAAGTATGCCAATATTCCCGTTTTTTTAGACATTTTGTCACCGTGGAACACGAAAAATTCACCATTCGACTTTTTAAAAAATAACCCCTCGGTAGTGCTAACTTGATGCAACAATAAAGCGCACTACACCATAGCAACTTTTTAGTGGCGTGGGTGAAAACGAAGAAAAAGTATGCCGAATAATTTGCGTTTTTTTACCGTTGTTTCACAGTGGAAACGCACAAAGTTTACCGTTCGACTGATAACCCCTGTAAGGCTAACTTGATGTCCTACATAGCATCATAGAAGAAGCTGTACGATAAACTTCCATCACACGAAATACTCAAGGTCCACACGCTGCCCAAGGCTATCCGGGTCCGCCTTCCTGACCCCAGTCTACTCGAGAAATGGTTTTGCTGCATACTGCCGAGAAAGAATCTTTTTACGGACGGTCATACTCTTGTCAGTGTGTGCTCGTGTAGGGATGGTTGCAACGGACAGTTTTTTCTGGCTAGATCCCCAAACCAGACGTTCCCACGCTAGTGTTAGGTTAGGTCTCACGTACACTTCTATAAATCTTTGTGGCTCCTTGCTGTTCACTGTACTAGGGCGTCCCCATACTAGTCTACGCTCCCACTCTTGGCGTGGGTGGGTCGTGTGAAAATGAAAAATGAGTACGCCATTACTTCCCGTACCGTTTTGTCAACCCGTGCACGTGGAAACGAAAAATTTACCATTCGAATTTTTTTAAAAGTAACGTGGTCGTGCTACTTGATGTCTAGCATAGACACTACCACCCATAGTAGCTTGGTGAATGGGTGGCGTGCGAAAATGACAAAAAAAGGTCCTTCAGCGCCATAATTCCCGTTTTTTACAACCGTTTTCACCGTGTGAAACGAAAAAAGTTCGACCGGTTGCGATTTTGTGTTTTGGAAATAACCCCTGTAATTTAGCCAACTTGATGCCTACATAGCACTACCACCCTATACACTTCGGGTGGCGTGTGGGTGAAAATGAAAAAAAGGTCTATGCCAGTCAATTCCCGTCTTTGTACCGTTTTCACCGCTGGAAACGAAAAATTCTACCATTCAACTTTTTGTAAACAAATAACACCTGGTAGTGCGAACTCTGATGCCCACATAGCGAATACCACCCTAGTAACTGACCGTGTGTGGGTGAAAATGAGATGTATGCCAATATTTCCTCCACGTTTTTCACCGTGTAAACGCAAAAAGTGCATCCGTTCAACTTTTTTTAAAAATCACCCCCTGGTAGTGCTAACTTGATGCCTACAGAGCACTACACCACCCTAGTCAATATTTGAGTGGGAGGGGAAAATAGTATGTGCCAATAATTCCGTGTTTTTACCGGTTTTCCGCCCGTGGAAACGAAAAAATTACCCGTGTCGAAACATTTTTTAAACAAAATAACCCTAGCAGTGCTAACTTGATGCCTACATAGCACTACCAACAACTAGGAACTTTGAGTGGTCGGTGGGTGCGAAAATGACAAAAAGGCCTATGCCAATACTTTCCCGTTTTTTCTTTACCGTTTTTCACCGTGGAAACGAAAAATTCACCGTTCAAAATAAATAACCCCTGGTCTAGTGCTAACTTGATGTCTACATCAGACACTACCACCCTAGTAACTTTTTAGTGCGTGGCGTGAAAATGAAGAAAATACGAAAAATTTACGCTTTTCGAAGTGTTTTTATAAACCCTGGCAGTGCGAATTTGATGGCTACATAGCACTACCACTCCTAGTAACTTTTGAGTGGGTAGGTGTGAAAATGCAAGAAAAATATGCCATAATTCCCGTACCGTTTTTCGCCGTGGAGGAAACGAAAATTTCTCGTTCGACTTTTTTCAAAATAACCCTCTGGTAATGCTACTTGCATGCCTACATAGCACTCAAGAAGAAGGCTATACGATAAACTTCCATCACACGAAAATACTCTAAGAACACACGCTTCCCAAGGCAGCTCGGTTCTATGTACCGGAGCGGCTCGGAATTTTCCACGGACCAAGTGACTGTCATTCAGTGGAACCCCATTTAATTTGTTTGCGTCCTCCACAAATTGTCATCCTCCCAGCAGCTCCTTGCAGCTGGAACATGCTCCACATATTCTCTTGCCCCGGAAGGTATCGACCGGGTCCGCCTCCTGACCTCGGTCTAGAGAAATGGTTTTGCTTCGCATCTGCCGGAAAAGAATCTTTTCTAGGCACGGTCATACTCTTGTCAGTGTGTCTCAGTAAGGGATGGGTGCACGCGAGAGGTTAGTTCTTGCTAGATCCTCACAAGGAGACGTCCACGGTAGGTTAGGTTAGGTCCACGTAACTTCTAGATAAATCTTTGGTGCTTCCTGCGTGTTCACGCGCCTAGGGCGTCCCCATGAGTCTACGCCTCCCACTTTTGCGGGGAGTGGTGACATGAAAAAAAAGTATGCCAGTTAATTCCCGTTTTTTTACCGTTTTTCACCGTGGAAACGAACAAATCCATTCGAATTTTGTAAAAATAACCCGTGGTAGTGCTACTTATAGTCTACATAGACACTACCACCGAGGACATTTTGAGAAGTGGGGTGGTGTGAAAATGAAGAAAAACTTTGCCAATAAACTCCCGTTTTTTTATTAACACGCGTTCTTCACCTGAAACCAACAAATTTCCGCTCGACTTTTTAAAAAATAACCCCTGGTATCTAACTTGACGCCTCATAGCACTACCACCCTAGTAAACTTTTGAGTGGGTGGGTGAAAATGAAAAAAATATACCAAAATTCCCGTTTTTTTTACCATTTTATAACCGTGGAAACGAAAAATCACCGCTTCGACATTTTAAAAATAACCCCTGGTAGTGCTAACTTGATGCCTACAAACACTACCACCCTAGTAACTTTTGAGTGGGTGGGTGAAAATGAAAAAAAGTATCCAATAATTCCCGTTTTTTACCGTTTATCACCGTGGAAACGAAAAATTTAACGTCGACTTTTTAAAAAATAACCCCTGGTAACTTCTAACTTGATGCCTCATAGCACTACAACCTAGTAACTTTTGAGTGGATGGGTGAAAACGAAAACCGTGGAAACAAAAAATTCACCGATTCGCCTTTTTTTAAAAAAACCTCTTGTAGTGCTAACTTGATGCCACATAGCACCCTACCCTAGATAACTTTTGCGTGGTGGGTGAAAATTAAGAAAGTTATGCCAATAATTCCCGTTAATTTTACCGTTTTTCACGTGGAAACGAAAAAATTTTACCGTTCGACTTTTTAAAATAACCCCTGGTAGGCTAACTGATGCCTACTAGTAGAGATATACGCCGCCAGATAAACGCGCCGCCGCCGCGATTAGGGCGTTTTCACACGCCGCCGCCGAAAGTCAGATATCGGCGCGGCGGCGGCGGCGTCCGGCGCGTTACTATATTTTCTACTCGTGTAAGCACTGTTTATTCCATTTATTGTTCATGTCCGACAATTGGTCGGATATAGGTCGAAAGTGGTATCACGGATGCGCATACTGCCAGGTATAAGAAAACTTATGCGAAATTAACTCGTTCTAATGTTCAAAAGTATTAAAAAAACAGACGTTTTCGATGTCAGCTTAACACGGACTCTCTCCATCATCCAATTCTACGCAATATAACACAAAACACTAAAAGAAAAGTTGTATACTAAATTTATATGCCTCCCTGCATATATTATTTTCAAAAATTACATAATGACAATGAATTCAAATAAAATGACCCAGGCGTTTCAATTGTGCTCCAATTGTCCTAATGTGTAAAAAAAACCAGACTGCAAAAAAGGTGCCGAGTCTTAATATATATTGCGATTGGCTGAAAGAATAATCGAATCAGTGATGCAAAATCTCTTTAGCAGGTTCTAGGGGCTAAACAGTCCATTGAAATGATGCTTACCTCATACTAACGTTGAGGATAATGTATGTATGAGAAGGGTTGAAGTCGCTGCGCCTCCATTCAAATCATCGTTGGTTTTGTTTTTTTTGCGAAATTAGTCGGAATAGACGTCTGAACTGTTAGTTTTGATTTTCTACACTTACATCCATTCAACACCTCAGTCGCCGGTTTGACATTCGTAAAGTGGCGGCTATCCAAAACTAGTCCCTGGAGTGAATTACATTGATGATAGCCTATCAACCAAGTTAAATATCAACTATACATGTTACGGCTCCTTTACAAATGTGAATACGTCAGGCACATAATTTCCAGGTGAGGCTTTGTCCTTCGCAAGAACACTCAAAGTGGGAGCAAAAGCTTTCTGAAGACAGTCAATAAGCCCGTGTGTGCTACTACCCTAACGTAGTGGACATTCGCACTTGTCTGAAAACTGAGCTACGCGGTCCTCCATAAAGAGCTCTTATATCATAAGGCCGGTAAACAGCACGTAAACCATTTCAACGTAAAATCGTCGACTCTCATCTAAATATCGTTTGGACTTAAGGAAGGACTATTGAAATCAATGTTGGGAACACAAACGTCGTGCAAACTTGATCTACATTTAAAATGTGTCCAGGTCCTTTGCTAGAATTTTCATCATGCAGATGCGCACGAGAATTCTACGATTTCACCCCATTACGCAATGACTCCACTTAGAGTGCTTATGATTTCGAAGGCGGCATCCTTGGCGAATAGTCACTCCTATAACGTCCATGGCGTTTCTCTCTGGTGTAGCTCGGCAGCCTAGGGCGTCAAAAGCAGCCGTTGGAAAGTCTAGAGCTACACAATAGCCGTCCTAGACGGAAGGCGGTGATTTGTCGACGAGTATGAGTTCGAAGTCGCAGTCCTATAGCTTCTGTACTGGAATACTAGGAAAATGCTATGAGAGTTAGGAGCGTTCACGGTAGCGACTGGTTTTAGGGATTGCTACTGTTCGCACATCGGGCAATTGGAAGCTCTTAAAAACAGCGAGAAATAACACTGGAGGCACCCTGTGTGCTACGAGAGTCATGAGTATCAATAGACCATAATATGTCGCCTTTGTGCGTGACCGCCAAGGAGGCACAAATGATTTAAAGAAATTGTCGTTCGCGACGATTGTGTAGAGTTAACCCTAGGTGGAAATAACTACACTTTGCACAGAGTATGCAGACAGAAGTGTGGCTTCATTTATGTATCTCTATGTCTTTCAGCAGACGCAGCCGATACCGATCCAAAGCCCGGTGTTAGGTTCGAAGCATCTCTGGAGTAAGTGACCGAGGGACAATCCCTCCGCAAGGAGCTACTCACTGAAAGCAGCTAGGGGCAAAAACCGGATCTGTCGAAGTGGTCAACACGTGAGTTCCTAATACAGACAAACACAAACTTTCCTAAATATTATTTTTTATAGAAAAATCAAGCGTTTAGTAAGAGACACCGGCGTAGCCGGCGCGCCACTACGCCGCGCGCCGGGAAAAAAGCGATCGACGTAAATCTCTAGTACATAGCACTACTAGTAACTTTTGAGTGGGTGGGTGAAATATGAAAAAAAGTATGCCAATAACATACCGTTTTTACTCTTTTCCACCGTCGAAACGAGAAATTACCGATCTACTTTTTTATCTACTGTTTTTAAAAATAACTCCCTGTAATGCTAACTCTGATGCTACATAGCACTACACCTAGTAACTATTTGAGTGGGTGGTGTGAAAATGAGAAAAAGTATGCAATAATTCCCGTTTTTACTGTTCTCAACGTGGAAACGAAAAATGTACCGTTCGACTTTTTAAAAATAACCCCTGTAGTGCATAACTTGATGCCTACATAGCACTACCACCGACTTTGAGTGGTGGGTGAAAATGTAAGAAAAAACGTTAGGCACTAATTCCCGGTTTTTTACGTTTTTCGCGTGGAACGATTATAACCGTTCGACTTTTTATATATATACCCTGGCAGTGCTAACTTGATGCCTACATAGCACCACACCCTAGTAAACTTTGAGTGGGTGGTGATTTTGAGCGAAAAAATCTATGCAATAATTCGTTTTTTACCGTTTTCACCGTGGAAACGAAAATTACCGTTCGACGTTTTTTTAAAAATATACCCTGGTAATGCTCTAACTTGATGCTACATAGCACTACCACCCTATAACTTTTAGGGTGGTGGGTGACGTGAAAATGAAACAAAAAAGATAGATGCAATATTCCCCGTTTTTACCAGGGGAGGTGTCACCGCGCAAACGAAAAATCACTCGTTCCACTTTTTTAAAAATACACCATGCAGTGCTAACTGATGCCTACACAGCAGTACTCACCCTAGCTAACTTTGAGTGAGTGGTGGAAAATGAAGATAAAAGTAGGCCACTAATTCCGTAAAACCGTTTTTCACCGTGGAAACGAAAAAATTACCGTTCGTACTTTTTTAAAACAAATAACACTGGCAGTGCTACTTCGATACCTATATTAGACAATAACTTTGAGTGGAAGTGGGTGAAAATGAAAAAGTATGCCAATCATTCCCGTTTATTACGTTTTTTCACCGTGGAAACTGAAAAATTACCTTTCGACTGTTTTAAAAAATAACCGCTGGCTAGTGCTAACTGATGCCTACATAGCACTACCACCTTAGTACGTTTTGAGTGATGGGTCTTTAAAATGAATAAAAAGTATGCCAATAATTCCCGTCGCGAAATAAATCGACGCCATAACCTTCTGACGACCCAAACATATACGAGCACTATCGCGCGAGATACCGGAAGTTTCCGTACAGTCGGCTGCCGTCCAGCTACCCCAACCCATCATATGCGACCTTTCGTGTACCACTGCGCCGCCGACGGCCGTCGTCCTCAGCATCGAATCACGCGGGCACGTTACACTGAGTTCGTGCCATCATCGATCCCGCGCCCCCAGCACCATCGTCGATGCAGATCTGTACGCGATTACAGGTGAGCCGCCAAGGACCAGGCAAACGTGCACCCTTATTCTGCGCGGCAAGTTCGGGGTCATCGACGCATGCCACTACTCAAGCCGCCGTGGTCAACGGCCCCTATCGCGTGAGTCCGCCGTATAACAAAAATGTAGCGCCTTTCCAGTCATGCGGCTAGGCGACCCACATTCTACCGATCATCGCCATTAGTCGGCTTTCACTCGGCGCTGATATATACGCCGAAATGATGGTGAGCGGAACGCAGCACAACACGTTGGCTCTCCTCTCCCGGGTCTCCTGACCCACCGACCGTATTGGGCTGGTAGTCTCAGGAGCCTGCATAGAGTTTTCATACAAATAAGTAACTACTGCACGGATCAATAAACACGTACAGTTTAATAATAAATTATTTTCTTTCTTCGCACAGAGACGAGGCACGACGTCATCATATACGACGTGCAGTAGTCCTAGCAGTCAGCATCTGCACATCTGGACGTATAGCCTTACCGCGGGGACGTGCGAGGCTGTATACTTCGAAACCATCTGATTTAAATTTTTTACTTTGTTGCTTTACGCCAAGGGACCGTATGTTTAGGCACAGGCAGGCGCGTCCGTAGCAGAGAGAGGAGTTGGCCAAGTGTCAGTAAATAATAATTACTGTAAATATACACATATATCTATATGTACATATTACTACATTTATATATTTGAAATTTTTCTTTCTTTCTACAAAACAATATTTATTTTTCTTGTTTGTTTTGCCATTTTGTTTAGGATTTCTCATAGTTACTCAAATGTAGAGTGGATGTTGAGTAGAGCCAGCATTCTCCTCTCCTTGCGCATTGTACTTCTTTAGATAAAGTTTTTAACCTTCGAAGGGAAGAGAAAGAGCGTTCGCTAGGAGCAACGGAAACTGGAAGCGTCGCAGCAATTTTTATATATCGATGTACCGTAGGGAAAAAAGACAAACAATTATTTAATGCATGAATGAACGTGCTTGGCGCTCCTCCTTTGGGATTCTCAAACAATGCCTGGAAAAAGTTTTGCTATACAAAAAAATATTCTTGATCATTTTTCATTGATTTACTTGATTGAGAGATTTCTTTAATGCATTTTAATTGAGAGGTGGGTGGTAAAAGCAGCGTCAAAACCGCACATGTTTTTTAATTGATCTCTAGAATTTCAACAGCGAAGCAAAAATGTATAGGTAATGTCGATTACAAAATTACACTTTTCGAGATTCCTCTTCGTTTGCGAGAAACATTTTCTTTTAATGGAACATTTTAGTGAAAAAGTTAATAACTTGCCTATATTTCTTTTTGTAGACAAAATATTTGCCTACTCTCCCAAAAAAATTTCATAGATTTATTGCAAAAAAGCCTCGTGAATTATTCCCTTTTCATTAAAGTATTCCTTTTTTTTTTTTTTTTTTAAAACACTGTACTCCTGTGCCAAGCGAACAGTGGTCGAAAAATCGCTGAAGTGTATTTTTGTATCGACATTTCCTACATATCTTTGCATAATAATAATCCCAGAGATCATGAAATTAATTGGCGGTTTTGACGTGGCTTTACTCAGGTGAAACATACGAAAATGATATGATCTGAGCATGAAAATTGTGCTTCGGAAATATGAAACTTAATTACCTTTTGCCACATTTTCATTTCAGCTAGAAATTCTTCGGTCGAAGAGTGTGTATTTGGCCATTGAGTCTCAAAACATCCTACCGTTGACTTGATCTTATCGGAATCGAGTTCCCTTCATTTTGATGGCAATATGGTTTGAAGTTTTGAAAGGAGCCACGGTGTTTGATAATCTAGTCTCCAATTCTTCGCAATAGTGTTCCAAAAATGGATGAAAATAGACCATCGGTAGTATTCTTGTGGGGTACCAGTATAGTGTCTCTATTTGCCTGTCGTCCACAACACGAGGATCACTTAATGAAACTCCTACTTTTGTAGCAGTTTCCGTTGCTGCTGCAAAAATTTCTTCAAATGTGACGTTTTGCATTTCTTCTCATATCCTGAACCTCCTCCAACAGTTTATCTGCATATTTTTACACAATACTCAGATCGCAGTCTTCTTTTTGTAAACTCAAACTGAGATTTTTCGTTAATCGAAAATAGGTTCCAAAACTCTCAGAGCAATTATAAACTGAGGTTTTTGTATGGATGTAGGGAGTGCATTG
>JARSSU010017749.1:0-15136 GCA_029619165.1 Eurosta solidaginis | reverse complement strand
AATACGCATATAAAAATATCGAGCGTGGTGTCAAAAGACGCTTTTTGATCTCACTATCAATAGTTCGAAGGCGGAAACAAATTTTACGTCGGTCAAAAGTTATTCACGAAAAACCGAAAAATGACCCCGCACACCCTCCGGTACTGGGGGTGGAATACATAGTATTTTTGCGCAGAACACTTTTCTGCGTTGACGTTTATTAAAAAATTAACCTCAATATTTTCATTTCCGCCTTCGGTTTATTGTTGTTGAGGTCAATACGCGTCGTTTGACAACTCTCCCGATATTTTAGGACGCGTATTAGCAGTAGACCGCTGTTCTAGACAGGTCTCTGAAGCTAGCCCAACTTTTCAGCCCAATCAAAAAACGAGACCGTACTAAATTGCACAACATTTAATACTAATTGAGTATCGGTTATTAAATTTATTACACTTGTATTTTTAAAAATATCGAGGGCTGGGCTAACTTAAGTTTAAGATAGCCCAACCCATATGCACAATCAAAAAACGAGACCATACTAAAGCGGGAGTCATTGGTGCCGTATGTCGTATCGCTGTAGTCGTATCCCTAACGTAATCAGCTGTTTATCGTTACGACGGTAAACCAAAAACCAATTGGTTGGCTACCATACGGTTACGACTTTAGCGGCACCAATAATCGATTGCATTGATTCCCATAAGGTTGGTCGAATCAGCTGTTATAAGGTTACCGATACGGTTACCGATAAAGCACCAATGTCTCCAGCTTAAATTGCACAACATTTAGTACTAATTGAGTACCGGTTAATTAAATTTATTACACTTGTATTTTAATAAATATCGAGGTTGCGCTAGCTTAAGTTTAAGATAGCCCAACCCATATGCACAATCAAAAAACGAGACCGTACTAAATTGCACAACATTTAATACTAATTTGGTAAAATACAAGTGTAATAAATTTAATTAACCCGTACTAAATTAGTATTAAATGTTGTGAAATTTAGTACGGTCTCGTTGTTTGATTGGGCTGAAAAGGTTGGGCTAGCTTAAGAGACCTGTTCTAGACTTTTACCAAATTTAGCTACAGCAGCACCTAAGACGAGACCATGCCACTTTTTAATGTGCAGGTCCATTACTTTTATACTGAAGATGCGTAAGACTTTTCTGGCATAGATAAAGAGGTGAAACAAATTGGTCTGGTCCTGAACTAGGGCGTACTTGATATTGCACATTTAAATTCTATGAAACCTCTGATCGGTTGTCGCAGGATGCGGCATTTGATTGCTAAAACTGTCAATGAGATTTCAGATTTGTTTATGGTTTTGATTATTTTGAGACCACTGTACGACACATGACGACAGTAAAGGCAAACCATCGACCTTGAGAGGCAATGCTAAAATGAATTAGTAAAACTAATGCTGAAGCCGCAAATTGTGAAGATAAGCAATAGAGCAAAATACAGATAAATAAGTCGTGAATAATGAAAATAAAAATAATTTTAAAAAAGTAAATAGAAGAAAAAGCTAACTAACAAAGATGAGAATCAGCACAAAAACGGGTTTTTAGTCAACTTCCAAAGCACGAAGAACAGAAACATAAAAAAGAAAAAAAAACATACAAAAAACAAGTAAGGAAGGTTAAGTTCGGGTGTAACCGAACATTACATACTCAGTTGAGAGCTATGGTGGCAACATAAGGGAAAATAACCATGTAGGAAAATGAACCGAGGGAAACCCTGGAATGTGTTTGTATGACATGTGTATCAAATGAAAGGCATTAAATAGTATTTTATGAGGGAGTGGGCCGTAGTTCTATAGGTGGACGCCATTTAGGGATATAGCCATAAAGGTGGATCAGGGTTGACTCTAGAATGCGTTTGTACGTTATGGGTATCAAATGAAAGGTGCTAATGAGTATTTTAAAAGGGAGTGATCCTTAGTTCCATAGGTGGACGCCGTTTCGAGATATCGCCACAAAGGTGGACCAGGGGTGACCCTAGAATTTGTTTGTACAATATGGGCATCAAACGAATGGTGTTAATGAGTATTTTAAAAGGGAGTGGGCCTTAGTTCTATAGGTGGATGCCGTTTCGAAATATCGCCATAAAGGTGGACCAGTGGTGACTCTAGAATGTGTTTGTACGATATGGGTATCAAATTAAAGGTATTAATGAGGGTTTTTGAAAGGGAGTGGTGGTTGTTGTACAGGTGGACGCCATTTCGAGATATCGCCATAAAGGTGGACCAGGGGTGACCCTAGAATTTGTTTGTACAATATGGGTATCAAAAGAAAGGTGTTAATGAGTATTTTAAAAGTGAGTAATCCTTAGTTCCATAGGCGGACGCCGTTTCGAGATATCGCCATAAAGGTGGACCAGGCGTGACCCTAGAATTTGTTTGTACAATATGGGCATCAAACGAAAGGTGTGAATGAGTATTTTAAAAGGGAGTGGGCGTTAGTTCTATAGGTGGACGCCGTTTCGAAATATCGCCATAAAGGTGGACCAGGGGTGACTCTAGAATGTGTTTGTACGATATGGGTATCAAATTAAAGGTATTAATGAGAGTTTTAAAAGGGAGTGGTGGTTGTTGTATAGGTGGTCGTATTTTCGAGATATCGCCATAAAGGTGGACCAGGGGTGACTCTAGAATTTGTTTGTGCAATATGGGTATCAAAAGAAAGGTGTTAATGAGTATTTTAAAAGGGAGTAATCCTTAGTTCCATAGGTGGACGCCGTTTCGAGATATCGCCATAAAGGTGGAGCAGGGGTGGCCCTAGAATTTGTTTGTACAATATGAGTATCAAAATAAAGGTGTTAATGAGTATTTTAAAAGGGAGTAATCCTTAGTTCCATATGTGGACGCCGTTTCGAGATATCGCCATAAAGGTGGGCCAGGGGTGACTCTAGAATTGGTTTGTGCAATATGGGTATCAAACGAAAGGAGTTAATGAGTATTTTAAAAGGGAGTGCGCCTTAGTTCTATAGGTGGACGCCTTTTCGAGGCATCGTAATAAAGGTGGACCAGGGGGACTCTAGACTTTGTTTGTACGATATGGGTATCAAATGAAAGGTGCTAATGAGTATTTTTAAAAGGGAGTGAGCCTTCGTTCTATAGGTGTTCGCCTTTTCGAGATATCGCCATAAAGGTGGACCAGGGGTGACTTTAGAATATGTTTGTACGATATGGGTATCAAATGAAAAGTGTTAATGAGTATTTTAAAAGAGCGTGGGGTTTAGTTCTATAGGTGGACGCCTTTTCGAGATATCGCCATAAAGGTGGACCAGGGGTGACTCTAGAATTGGTTTGTGCAATATGGGTATCAAACGAAAGGAGTTAATGAGTATTTTAAAAGGGAGTGCGCCTTAGTTCTATAGGTGGACGCCTTTTCGAGGCATCGTAATAAAGGTGGACCAGGGGGACTCTAGACTTTGTTTGTACGATATGGGTATCAAATGAAAGGTGCTAATGAGTATTTTTAAAAGGGAGTGAGCCTTCGTTCTATAGGTGTTCGCCTTTTCGAGATATCGCCATAAAGGTGGACCAGGGGTGACTCTAGAATGAGTTTGTACGATATAGGTATCAAATTAAAGGTATTAATGAGAGTTTTAAAAGGGAGTGGTGTGAAGGCGTTTTCCAGATATCGACCAAAATGTAAACCAGGGTGACCCAGAACATCATCTGTTGGATACCGCTAATTTATTTATATATGTAATACCTGCCAAGATTTTAAGGGTTTTTTATTTCGCCCTGCAGAACTTTTTCATTTTCTTCTACTTAATATGGTAGGTGTCACAACCATTTTATAAAGTTTTTTCTAAAGTTATATTTCGCGTCAATAAAACGATCCAATTACCTTACCATATTTCATCCCTTTTTTCGTATTTGGTATAGAATTATGGCATTTTTTTCATTTTTCGTAATTTTCGATATGGAAAAAGTGGGCGTGGTCATAGTCGGATTTCGTTCATTTTTCATACCGAGATAAAGTGAGTTCAGATAAGTACGTGAACTGAGTTTAGTAAAGATATATCGATTTTTGCTCAAGTTATCGTGTTAACGGCCATGCGGAAGGACAGACGGACGACTGTGTATAAAAACTGGGCGTGGCATCAACCGATTTCGGCCATTTTCACAGAAAACAGTTAACGTCATAAAATCTACGCCCCTACCAAATCGTTATTTTTGTTCGACTTATGGCGTTAAAAGTATCCTAGACAAATTAAATGAAAAAGGGCGGAGCCACGCCCATTTTGAAATTTTCTTTTATTTTGTATTTTGTTTCACCATATCATTACTGGAGTTGAATGTTGACATAATTTACTTATATACTGTAAAGATATTAAATTTTTTGTAAAATTTTACTTTAAAAAAATTTTTTTTTAAAAGTGGGCGTGATCCTTCTCCGATTTTGCTAATTTTTATTAAGCGTACATATAGTAATAGGAGTAACGTTGCTGCCAAATTTCATCATGATATCTTCAACGACTGCCAAATTACAGCTTGCAAAACTTTTAAATTACCTTCTTTTAAAAGTGGGCGGTGCCACGCCCATTGTCCAAAATTTTACTAATTTTCTATTCTGCGTCATAAGTTCAACTCATCTACCAAGTTTCGTCGCTTTAGCTGTCTTTTGTAATGAATTATCGCACTTTTTCGGTTTTTCGAAATTTTCGATATCGAAAAAGTGGGCGTGGTTATAGTCCGATATCGTTCATTTTAAATAGGGATCTGAGATGAGTGCTCAGGAACCTACATACCAAATTTCATCAAGATACCTCAAAATTTACTCAAGTTATCGTGTTAACGGACGGACGGACGGACGGACGGACGGCTATGGCTTAATCAAATTTTTTTTCGATCCTGATTATTTTGATATATGGAAGTCTATATCTATCTCGATTCCTTTATATATGTACAACCAACCGTTATCCAATCAAACTTAATATACTCTGTGAGCTCTGCTCAAACTGAGTATAATAACATGAAAACATATTGTCGGTAAGTAATTTTGCTATTTGCACATTCGTCCCCAGCGATTGGACAGCGTATCACGCCATTAGCTACCTGTAAGCGTACGCTTGAAGCGCTGCCAAGCAAACGAATAGACAAGACGAGCGAGGGTTATGTCTTTAAGCTTCAAATGGCTAACTTAAAATTGCGGCTTGGCTTTGACTTTTATTTTACACTCAACTTTTTTTTCTACACTGTTAAAAGTTTGAGTATAAATATAAAACAGTTTTCACTACATACATATGTAGGTACGTATATACATATCTGACCAAACCAAATTTGGTTTAAAATTCAAATTTTTTTAATACTTATGAAGTCTAGAGTACTAACTTTGTAAATGATAATTTTGATATTGCTTTGGCCGGGGCGTGAACCCAGGATTTGCGGTGTGGTAGGCGGAGCACGCTACCATCACACCATGGCGGCCAAAAATTATAACGTATCTTCGAATATATTTTCTCTTGACATCACACACTCAGTTAATATTTAAATTGACAATTTTAAGATCAATTTTAAACCATTCGGTATTATTTTAAATATTTTCTGGGCCTCGGTTTTAAATTTAAACTAAATTTTATTTAAAAAATTTGTAATATTTTCTATGGTTAAAATTTGTTACAAAGAAATATAAATATAGTTTAAAAAAAAACTAAAACATGCAAATATGGTGCCGTTGGTGTTGATAGCACATAATAGTACTGGTACTGGTTTGGTATTACAGATTACAACTCAACCTGTCAAAAAAAATGTCGGTTGAGTTGTCTAGTCTAACAACTTTTTGTGGCATTACCGTTTACAACCTTGTGTTAGTGTAGTTGTCAAAGACGTCAAAATCTTACAACTGATTACTAGCAGTTGTCTCATACAATTTTGCAGTCGGTTTGAAAAAATGTAACGCTTAGAAGACCACCTAATTTTTAACAAAAATTTTTAAAGTTGGTATCAAAAGACGCGTTTTCGACATCCGATTTAAGAATCCGCAAAACAAAAATTAAAAATTTAATTTCTATCATATCATTTCGGTTCAAATTTTCATGTGGTTGTATTTTGCCAGATTTTTTGTACACACTAATGTAGAAAGGCGTTGGATGCACCCAGGGTTATTTTTACTAATCGCGGCCAAAGGCCGCCAACACAGAAAGATCTTCTGTGCAAAAAAACTTTGGATCGGGCCTCATATTTCGGACCCTCTCTGGGCCATTTTGTGGGTTTTTGTAAATATTTTGCGACAGAAATAAAATTTTTAATTTCCGCTTTCGAATCCTAAAAACGGAGATCGAAACGCGTCTTTTGATACCAATTTGATAAGAGTTAGATGGTGCACGGGCTCATAAAACGTTACCAAACAAAAAAACAAAAAATTTAAATCCGGTGGTTAAATATTTTTTAACCAAACAATAATCAACAATTTGTGCACATTTATAGAAAAACAACGTTTAAACGAAGGATTACATTGAATAACTTTTTAATTTATGGAGCGACATTCCGAAGTTGGACGAGGCTGGCCGCAGTTCGGATGCAGCCAAAATAGGTGAAATTATGCGAACGTGAGTCCCATTGATACTAATCACTACTCCTGGGCATCCTGTTTTAGAGTAAAATACAATTTTTGCTGTTTGGGTTTTAATCCACTTCGCACAAATATGCTCATCAATAATAACCAGTCCAACACCAAAATCATTTCCACAGCATATTTGATAGCTGCCATCAGCAAGGAATCTGCATGTGGCGCATAATTTGAAAATAGGGGTAAATCCTTCCCTCGAAAGCGTTTCTGGAAATGGTCCTTAATTTTGTGTAGTAATGAGTAAAATGCTTCCTTTCAAATCTGCAAAATAACTTAATTTGAAGCTCATCATTTGTCACTTAAACATTTTCTTACTTGGTGCTTGGTAGTTCCAAGGGATTGGAATGATCACGCGAATGTTTTCCGCATTCGCGACATGTTAATCACCAACATTTTCGCCATTATAAAATAGATTTCATATCATATAATATCTGTAATAACAAAATCACTTTTACAAATGCTTAAATTTTCGCCATAAATTGATCAACTGTTCATTTATCTGTCAAATCATCACTTTTTTAAGTTGGCAGCACCAATTCAACTTCAACTGAAATAAGTTGTAATTCGTAATACCAAACAGGAGTTGAGTTGTCTGAAAGTTGAGTTGTTTTAATTACAACCCAACTAAGTTGAATTGTATACCATAATAGGGGCATTAATCACTGCCGCGAGTCTTCAATAATTGCCGCTAGATGGATCTAATACTCCTTTGCGCGCCTAGCCTAGAGAGTTACGAACAAGCATACATACAAGTGAAGCTAAAATAAGCGTGTTAAAAAGGAGGGTACTCTGACGAGCGGTCTAAAATTTAGGACCAAATTTCTTACTGTGTAAATGTGCTATTAACCCGCTGGCAGTGGTATCTTGGCTTCATGTTTTTTTCTTTTATTTGTTGTTTGCTATTACATTTTTTATCGTTTAATGAGAAATAAGTGGAAATAAAAAGCAGGCAACAACTCGACAGCAAAATTACCACGAAAAGCACTATCATGGGGAAAATAAGTCAAAAACATAAATCGGAAATTGTCGCTATTTTAATGCTTGTCGATTGTTAACGGTTTATAGTTAAATTTGCATGGAAAAAGTCGAGCGACTGTCGAACGTGACTTGAAAGCGCCCAGTAAACAAGTAAAATTTGTTAATTTGCATTGAATTTCATATGCTTTAGTTATTTAAAAAAAAATAAATGTTAGGCGCTATAAACTCCGAAGAGATTTTAGGCCGAGCTTCTCTTCCAATTTTCGACATTCTCCTCTTGACGGCATCTGCAAGGCAGATGAGTTTTCACTGAGAGCTTTTCATGGCAGAAATACACACGAGTGCTTGCCAAACACTACAAAAACTTGTTTCTAAAATTTTGATGTTGCTTTGCCCGGGGCGTGAACCCACGATCTTCGGTGTGGATGGGGGAGCACGCTACCATCACACAACGGCGGCTGCCGTTAGTTATTTAGTTTTCTAAATAATCGCTTTGGCATTTAAAGGGTAATTCGAAAGTGATGAAAAAAGTTAAAAAAAGATAGTAAGTAATACCGATGAAAACAGCTGAGCACGAGGCAAAAGCTGTACTGTGTTCGTAATAGTGTAGCTCATAAGGGGTTGGGTAACTGATAAGTAATTTAACGTAAATTAAACTTGAAACGACAATAATAATGTACGCTTTCAGAAGCACAACTGTTGGTCAACCGCTGAGGGATGACTCTGAATGCACCGTTGAGTACTTTGTTCCACTCCACGGTTGGGATTTTAAGTCGAATTACCGAGCACACATTTGTTTCGCTACATTCACTCAATGTGTTTATTCGACTGTCTGGCAGTGCTTTGACATTTTAAAGATAACACGTCGATAATTCACTAGTAATATACCGATAACTCTTCGATAACAAGTAAATAACACTTCGATAACAAACCAATAACAATCTGATGAAAATAAAGCTTTTCGTTTTTGTAAATGAATTTTCCCCATAAGTCCCGAAATTATCCCTAAACAGTCGCTTACATAATCCCAGATTTATTTCGAAATGGCTTACATAACAATCACAAAATAACCCCGTAATAAATTCTAAATAGTCCCGAAATTATCCCGAAGTTGTCGTGCAAATAATCCCGTACTGCTCTCTTCCCAAATGATCTCTAAATAGTACCGTAAACAATCCCAACAAAAACCAAAATAATACCGAAATGAACTTAAAATGGTCCCAACATTACTACAAAAAGTTTAGCAATGATTTCCAAAAATTATCCTCGAACAGTCCAGCAATGATTTCAAAATTGTCCTGGAAATAGTCCCTGCCTGATCTCAAAAGTCTACTATCGGGACGTAATATGATTTTTCTTGTTTAAATTTTTAGGATTTGTCTCTGGTACTAATAATACCGTAATGTTATGTTAACATTATGTAAATTCTAACTCGCCAGACGAGAGATTTACTATTGCCGAAACCTATTTCGGTCGCAAAATACCCCTTAATAAACACAATAAATCACCCTAAACGATCTCAGTGATAGCGAGAAAACATTGGAAAAAAATGTATCACCGAAAGAGCGAAAAGATTTAAAAATGAAAATATATCCCGCTAAAAAAGTCCTTTTTGTTCTTGTATATCGGATGTTATCCGTGATAAAAACAATTGCCTTTGCTGGTTAACCGTTAAATGCAATCTCTGATTTAAAGTGTAAAACAGCCACAGCACGGCACATACATAGATCATACACGTTTACTCACATCCTAACCAATTTAAAATCGAGTACTCGCACTCAGACGACGTGATATCATATCTATCAGTTTATTAAATTGGTGTTATAACAAAGTACTTCATGGGCATATTTAGTGTTGAATATATATGTACGCTCTGCTTTATGTGAGTATTTAGTTTGTAAGAGCTCTTATTTTTGTCTGCTTTTCTTGACTTTTTTTATAATTTCACACATTATGTGCGTATAATTTCCATATCAATAGATTTGACTTTATTAATAATAGGTACATACAGGCATATATATGTATGTAGGAAGATAGAAATATTGCGGACTTAGGCCCGGTTTTTCAGTACATGTTCAACTCAGTTTGTCAGTTAAACTACGCGTAACCCTATTCTGCAGTTTTTCTGTCCACTTTAACTGAAGTTTAAGCTGAGCTTAAGCGGCCTATCTGGCAGAGTTAAACTCTAGTTAACCTTTCACTTATGTGCTTTGGTTCGAAATGGCTTCCAATATATCCAACAAGCATTTGGGCTTGAATACCATTAGAGCTAATGTTGATACCTAGGCATAGTTTTGACATCTCAAGAGTTGTTTCGAAACAGTGGCTCAACATGAGAATCATAGCGTACTCAGCAAAATATGAAATTTTTTATAATGCAAAAAATGCTATTACTTAACCCTTTCGAACCGGCATTCAGCCTGTTAAGTAAATATAATTTAATTAGTTTCAAGTAATTAAGATACAGATAATTAGATTATTTGCATTCACAAATTTAAATTTTTTATGAGTGGGGGGGTTGGGGGGACTGGTACAACATTGTACCACCAGTACTATTTTGTGGTACAAGATTTGTACCAGCAGTTCTCAACGAACAAATAATAATAAAAAATTTTCATATTGATGGATAATCATTTATTGGAAAAAATAAAAGTTTTACAAAAAAGGATATTACTTCCAAGAAAAATGTTTAAAAAGTAAAGACACAATTCTTAAATTTCGAAAATTATGCATGAATCTAATTTATTTTTGAGTATGATATTTTGCGAAGCACGTCTTGCAAAGTGATATATCACATTGCTGTCAAATTTGTTTTGTTCTGGTTTCTGTTTTGCCCTGCGCACACTTTGTGTCCCGTCTCAGAGTCACATCGCAGCCACATTTTTATTCCACGTTTTTCTGATTTGAGTGGCATATATTGTTTTAAGGGTGATTCATTCATCTCTCTTCTCTGCCTAACCTTATCCTGCAGGTATTTTTGAAATGTACTTTTCAAATACTCCACAACATCGTCGATGTAATAAGTTTTACTGCAATCAGTGGGTTTCTGAGAAAATGCAAAATATAATTTTGATGCGGTCACGAAATATTGCAGTCTTGATAATAGCAGTACTTATTGAAGGATTTTTTGACCAATAATGTTTTAAAGTCGGAAGCTTGTTATAAGACATAACGAACATAGAGCCCAGCATAATTTGTACTTTCTTCTTTACTGATCTTTTTTTGCGGTTTGCAACTCAGAAATGCGGTCATTTGTACATTGTGTGATATACATGCACAGGCTTCGAGGAACCATCTTTGAAAAATTTTGAAAGGGCAAAGAATTGAGAGGAATTTCCGGACTTATATGACGTCCACTGTAATCATTTATAACATGTATAGGTATGGAATTTTCTCAAAGAGAGGACCATAACCTAAAGTCTGATGAGATCTAATTCTCATTATCGTCTTGTGCTAAATTGGATCCCACAAATTCATTCGGTGCTATAATGCTTTCAACATCTGATAGCTCACTATTAGACGATGAAGGGGAACCAGATTCTTTGCCTTGCGAACCCAATTTTGGCAAATAATTATCATCATTTCCGTTTAAAATCCCAGTGCCTGCATCATCATCATCTGAATCAAGCATTTCATCAATCAGCAATCGGTAATTTTGTCTGAACTCAGTTTTTTTGACATGGTATTTCTTTATAAAAGAAAAACGAGAGAATACTTCTTTTTTGAAGAGAGGCACTGCTGGTACGTATATGTAATATAATTTGCTTGGCAGTTGCATTTTTTTTTCAAGATTATTATTCAAAAACCAAACACGTGTCCGAACATTTCACTATTTAACTCAAAACTGAGCGTACTGCACAGGAGAAAATGATTTCATTTTTATATGTACCTTTAAGGTTCGATTCGAGCTCAAGGCCAGAACAATAATTTTTTTTTAATGTTAATTATTGTTATTTTTTAATTTTTCTAAATTTGAAAAATTGTATTTTGTTTTTGGAATAGTAAGTAGAAAATTTAGGCCGATAAAAACAAAAACAATATGTACCTTTAGACAAACTAAAAAGCCTGCTTTGGTACATTTTTTATTCAGTTTGAGTGTGATTTTGAGGATTTAGTCCAATATACACATTTAGTGGTACATACTGTGTACCAACTGGTTCGAAAGGGTTAAGTTGTAAAAATTGAATTCCCAACTTGTGGTTCTCTAACTGGACTCAAATGTAATATTCCATAGTACAGTGTTTTCACGAAACCAAATAGCAAATAGATATAATTTAAAAAATAAATAAATGTGAGCGCGATAACCTCCGAAGGGATTATAGGCCGAGCTTCTCTTCCAATTTGGGTCGTGCTCCTTTTAATCCTACTTGTATTATTCCGACTCCGAACAACATCTGCAAGGTAGATAAGTTTTCACTGAGAGCTTTTGATGGCAGAAATACACTCGGAGTGCTTGCCAAACACTGCCGAAGGGTGACTCCGCTTAAAAAATTTGTCTACTAATTGAAAAGCCTTGTTTCTAGAACTTTGATGTTACTTTGCCCTGGTCGTGTACCCAGGATCTTCGGTGTGGTAGACGAAGCACGCTGCCACCACACCATGGCGGCCATCTATATAATTTATTTTTGGTTTACTACGCTTCATTACTGCTATCAACCAGGTGTTTATTTCTCACATAAACAGCTGTTGGTTTTGGTGGTACCACCTGGGAGATTTTCTTCAACTCCTCAACTCGATATGCAATGTAGGATATCAACTATAGAAATGTATTGAATATTCATTTGAGAACTGTACATTTCTCAAAATCTCTCGAAATTAGGATAATAATTGGAAAATATTAATGACGTTGGAGATCAACTCTCAACTCGAAAACATATATTTTACAAAATTTCTCAAAAGTTGGATAGTGATTGCAGAATGAAGTTGAATATCAACTCGAGAACTATCTGGTTTCAGAATAATTAAATAATGTGACTTATGACTTAAAAAAGAAATTGGGAGAAATAGCTGTTAACAGCTGTGAGTTTTCTAGCTCCGTATCACGCTCCATTCTCACGGGAATGCTCTGGATCATTGAGAGACTTGAGAAGCAGAGGTCGTAATATTTTTGCACACGTGAAATGTGACAAGTAATTAAAAGACAAGTAATTAACAAATTATCTGGCTCACAAATTGAACCAGACTTTATTCGGATTTATCTGGCTCAATCGTTGTTGTTGCATTTACATGCAAAATTATTTATCTGGCTCACGATTTCTGCGACGGGATGATGGCTTAGATATATTTCGCTGGAGAACTTTTTTTTCCATTTTGTTGGGTAAACAAAATCCAGTTGTTGCTGTATCTACAAATTATCTGGATAATAAAAAACGAATGTTGCCGCACAAAAAAGCATGCCCCAAAGACGGCCTTAAACTGTTAATGTAAAACTGCTCAGTAGTTTAACTGGAGTTGAAATCTGACTAGAGTTTAAGCAAACTTAGTTTAAGCTTAGCTCAACCAACAGCTGTTAACAGCTGTTTCTCGCAAAAAAAAACAGCTGTTAACAGCTGTTTCTCGCAATTTCTTTTTGAGTCATAAGCCACCTTTCATAGACCGGGTCACATATATGTAAGTACATTTCATCGTCGTCGTACTCGTAATGCTTAACGTTATGTTTATGATTTCCAATTATAGCTAATTGACTACCTTAAGTATGCGATTTTATTCATGTGACATTTGCCCATATATGCGTACTTAAAACAAATTTCTCCTTCTGGGTACAAACGACATCTACATATACAGTTGATTTGAATCGAAACAGAAAAATAAAAATAATTAATCGGCATCGATGTACTTCACACTTAGGTGTATCCATAAATGTATGTACAACTGTTAAATAGTTCGTGTCTTGAAATTTAAATATAATAATTTATTGCATAGTTATTGTAAATATGCAATCACTATTCTTAAGTACTTAACATGCATTGAAATGCTATGGTAAACATTATTAAAAGCTGCTAATTGATGTTTAGCTTAAGTTGAGGGTTCAGACGTCAAAATTAATAAAAACTGTAAGAAAAAGTAATTCAGATAAATTGTTGTGCAAAATTATCTTCGGATAATTATCAATATTTATACTAGTTTAAACTTTTTATAGATAAATAAAAATAAAGCCACTACATGCACTCGGATAAGGTGTTATTAATCTTGGTTGAAAAGATTTAACGCTTTAAATATGTAAAATCTACTTCGGATAAATGTGAATAACTGTTTTAAAAATAAATTTAAAACCTCATGAGCTTAACACCGACTTATAATAATTGAATATTCAATTATTATGTATTCTAAGAAAAGCTGAAAAGAAAGATCCCATTTACTGGCATATTGCGATGGTACCATTTCGAAACCCGCCACGTTATCATCGTCAGGCCATTTCGTAATGTTATCAAAGGTTTCACCGAGATTCGAACTGCGAATCACACGGTAAAACTGCAGTTGCCTTAACCATTAGGCTTTATAAATAAACATATCATACGATACAGAGTTTTTCTACACAAAAACAAAAGGAAAGGAAATGAAATGAAAGTAAAGGAAATGAAATGCAAGTGAAGGAAACAAATTAAAGAAAGTGACACGATGGGAGAGGAAGGAATGACCAAAACCAAAACCAAAACCGTAACCAGATAGAGAGCTGTAGCCGAAGCTGAAACAAAGCGAAAACCGCATAAATCAAAAATACGGATGTATAGCCACGTGCAAATACTTTGTCTTACCTTTAGGGCTTGTTTTTAGCTAAGGACGAAAACTGTAAAAATGCGTATGATTTATCCCACACCCTCCGTGGAATGTCCTTACGCTTATCTGTGCATACGTAATATTGAAACTAGATTATCGGAAGTAATTAAAATATGGCCGAAACTGGATCAGAAAACTCCACGAAACGTTCGGTTTTTGGCAGGATAACAGAATATTGCCTTGTGGAGCGACATAGACAAAGGCTACCTACGCCTTTTAGATAGTTCCCACTCTTTCTTTAAATCTACAAATATATTCGGCAAATCTAATCAAATTTTGAAGTCCGATCACTTCCCTTTTCTTGCGCTAACTTTTCCCCTGCAAACGTCTAGCAAATAAAATCATAGGTACGATTACTTTGAACAGATCCGAACCTAGTTCACTTTTTAGAAAAAATAACTATATCCGAATTTCTGTGAAGCTATTTTGAAATTTTGAATGAAGTCGGCTACATAGATTCTCACAAAACTACGTTCCCTTTTATACATCGATATATCCTAATAGAAAGCTGGTGACCCAAATATATTTAAAAAAAGCACGTTGCTCAGCAGTCACGCTTAAAGGTTTATACTTCTGACTTTGTTTTAACTGAAAAATAAAAAGTTCTACAGGACAGTTGTAATCATTCAACTTCTATCATGCTAGCCATTACACTCAGAGAAAACGCCGTTCTAAATCCAGCACCACCAGACTCAATTCAAGCTTTTCATGTTCTACTTTTTTGTTCTTGAAAAACGAACGACCTGTTCTCAAAACAACAACCTTGTTCTTGAACTGCCAGCCATTTTCTTGAAAAGAGAACGGCTGGTCTTAAAATATGAACA
>JARSSU010017746.1:0-10167 GCA_029619165.1 Eurosta solidaginis | reverse complement strand
AACGATCTCTAAGTAGCTGGAATCTAGGTCACCGTTATTTTGGTGTATGTGGTATCACAACGGACCTTCGTGTTGTCCAAGTGAGCTATCCTTATCAGGGCAGCTACCACCTAACCTATCCTATCCTAGCCCAAAACATCTCCTTTGGTGAAACTACGCTTTGCACGAGACATCAGACAAAATTATGACCATTTTAAGTATTTCTACTTGTTTTTCGACATTAAGACGGTGTTTGGTTCGTAGCCTCCCGCCATGAGCTACTCTTAAAATCCTTTGAACGATCCGCGAAATTTTGATGCAAAATCCCGGAAAACGTATGTATAAACAAAACCTATTCTAGATAGTTAACCTCTTTCCGCATGTGTACGGAAGACAAAATTTCTAGCCAGCGAACTACAGTCTCACACAGAGATTAAATTTTCAACTATAGCCCACAAAGTTTTTTATGGTATAAAACGAGCAGCTTGCTGGATAGTGATAGATAAAGCCATGATGAAGACGTCGTCCTATAACGCCGTCGAATTATAATACAATTCTAACTCCAATCATCTGAAGGGAACCGAGCTCATCGAAATATCAAGATGTTAAATTAAGTTGTCATACAGACGAAAGATATGTCCATCCACGGATCAAATCACCATCATTTTCATTTCGATGGTGATAACTTCGTCAATCAAGCGCTTGTGTTGACATGTACTACTGGGTATACAAAATAAATCAATTGAGTAATTGAAGCATACACAAAGGCTTTTAAAAAAATGTATCTGACACAGAACCATTGTTTCGATAAAACGCACGACAAGATGTATAGTCTCATAGCGGGTTTAGATATGCCTGTCGTAGGATGGGACTAAAATACCAAATTGATTCAAGGGGTTGTGTAGCACAACCCTTCAAAGGGCTGTTATCGCAATTTAAGCTTTTTCCAATTGTCAACCTCACCTACCCGTGTCGAATTCTGTTTCTTTAACAGCCGAGGCTCTGGTCGACCCCAGTTCCTAAGGCTCTAAGATGCGAGAGGCGGGATGCCTGGAAAGTTTCATGTAGCCATACTGAATCATTCCCGAGATGGTCGGGCTAGTACCTTAATGGTGCTTGTTACCGGAACGTACCAGATCTGCATCCTATTAAGGACCATCAATATCGATAACACTCCACAAAACCTTCGGGGCCTGTCCATATCGCTACAACAATAACAACAAGATATATATCAGAGCTTTGCTTGGCATTGCCCCGCAGGAAATTTAGTTAATGTGACTGAATGAGCGCGGTACGTCGGTGATGAAGAATTCGCAAACCCCCTATTCAGAGTGCTATGTGGAGTGTGCCTATAGAATGGTTTGCAGCCAGGAGGTAAGGAAAAGGGAACGAATGCAAGAGGATTGAAGGTTGCTCTCTGGTACTACTGCAACTGGGTCGCGTTCGGCTGATGCAAACCTTCTTTCAAGAGAAGAGAGAAAAGGACTGAAACCAAGGTCGTGGGACAGGCTAGGCGGAACGACGAGACATGCACCCCAGAGGGATTAAGAGGCTTGGAATACTCCCGATGTAGGCTTAGGTTAGACTAAAATACACCGAACCCAAGGTTCGAGTCGTCTAAGAAAGCGTACCCGAGGCGGTCACGCTGCTGATAGAAGGTGCTGTTACCAGAGCGTACCGGATTCGTATCAGTGAAACAAGTTCCACAACATTTTTCTTTAAACCTCCGCGGAGTGTTTGCAGTTACAACAACACCAACAACTTTAAGACAAATTGGAGGGACTTGAAATAGCGTGGAGTCATGCACATACATATGTGGTTGATGAGCAAAAGAATGTTTAGTTTGGTTTTTCGGAGAAAAAAGGAGATAATGATATGACTCGATTTCCCTAGAGGAAATAAGAGGCGCGGTGCAGCTGCGGTGCTGATTAATCGCACGAATCATATGGGTACTGCTTACTGTTCTGATCGGGATGAAGTGGCGCGGAGAGAGCAAGCTCCTGCCAGCTTTGGTGCAAACAATAATAAGAGTTTGATATGGCTGGAAGGAGTTTTCTACGAGCGGCCTGTCTGAGGTGATTGATATAAAGAGATGGCACAGATCCCGTGTGCGATAAATATACCAACAGGGGTATTGAAAGGAACTTTCTGATTCGCATGCCAACGGCTGAAGGTCGGCACTGCAAACTCTAAATAAACCACAGTTAGAGAAAAATAACTGGAAGAATGGTAAGCAGTTCAACCTACACTAGGGTCAGAGAACCACATTGAAACCCCAATAGAAGCATGAGACTAATTTTTGGCTGAATATCTGTTTCAAAATATTAGGTTTAGAGCTAACCACTTAGTGGTAGAAGTTGAACACTTGGCTGCACCAGAGCACACACAACCATGCACACACATTCTCAAACACATAAAACAATGAACATTCAGAAGTTTTCAATTTCAAAAAACTTAAATACTCACCGCTGCAGCAGCTTAGCACTTCGTTCATCCATCGTTGGATATTGTCGGGCCTTTCGATTTACCCAAAC
This sequence comes from Eurosta solidaginis, assembly GCA_029619165.1. Classification (NCBI taxonomy): domain Eukaryota; kingdom Metazoa; phylum Arthropoda; class Insecta; order Diptera; family Tephritidae; genus Eurosta; species Eurosta solidaginis. The sequence continues at coordinate 7,654 of JARSSU010017746.1, read as the reverse complement.
ATTTATTGCGTTTTCTCGCTTACCGCCTGACAGAAAAATCCCTTTTTCGCATCGAAACGCAAATGATTGAATAATCGAATGTTGGTTGATTTTAAGAAAACGCTGCAAATCATTCATCACGTCAACTGGATTGAGACGCAGTTGTTCGCCATCGATTATATGCAATTGTTGGGCGGGATAGTAGGCGAGCCAATGCTCTAAGTGTTGCGCATATTTGCCAGGATTTAAACAGCGATTACGTAAATCTTTGAGTGATTTTGAAGCTGAATCGCTTGCTGTGATTACCTGTGGAATAAAAATAAGAATGAGAAAAGGCATCGAAGAAAGCGCTTTGAAATATAGTTATTTAGATTTTTATGCTTTGGGCTATTATAAAGTGTTGTTACGGGAGTGTTTAGGTCTATATGACCATGTCGAACTGTTTGCAAATATAAAACAAAAAATAAATGTAAGGCGCGATAATCTCCGAAGAGATCTAAGGCCGAGCATCTCTTCCACTTTGCGTCGTGCTCCGCTTGATTTTCACTACAAATTGGCCGGACGGGACCTACATGTTTTATGCCGACTCCGAACGGCATCTGCAAGGCAGATGAGTTTTCACTGAGAGCTTTTCATGGCAGATAATACACCCGCAGCGCTAGCCAAACACTGCCGAGGGGCGACCCCGCTTAGAAAAATCTTCTTCTAATTTAAAAACCTTATTTCTAAAATGCTGATGTTGCTTTGCCCGGGGTGCGAACCCAGGGCATACGGTGTGGTAGGCGGAGCACGCTACCATCACACCATGGTGGCCGCCGAACTGTTCCAATATGTTGAGTTTTTATTGAGACAATAAATATATTTCTAAAACTCGAATTTTTTTGTTAATGCTGAAATGTAGTTTTAGAAGTGTAACTTCACCTGCGCCTAAGATTATAGCATAGCGGGGAAAGAGCTCGGACCAGCAGATCAACAACAACTAAGACTCAATTAATGGTCAATAGCCAGTTACAATTTGCTGGAGCAGAAAATCAATATTGTGTTTATCAGGCGCTTTTCAATGAAGGACATTGCAAAGAAACAGATTTGCTTTGGACACTTCACTCGTTGCAGATAAACCGGCGGTTGTGGATGCATGAGACTATCTGAGTGGAAAGGTGCGGTGACACTTTGCTGGCCTTGCACATGCAGCTCTTATGAGAAAAACCTTAATTCGATTTCTAGACTCGTCCTCTGTGACATTTCGGTTAGAGGGGAAAAAGTTATTGTCCTGCTTCAAGGAAATATTGTGCATTTATACTATATTGGAGTATTTTCTTGGAGAATATTTCTTCCCACCGACGAACGTAGCGGAAGGACCCGCCGCCTTTTCGACTAGATGGCCTTTTCGTCAGCTGTGAATGGGAGAGAAGTAATTTGCCTTTTCAGAAGCTAACTCCACGCAGGAAAGCTTTTCTACCCCCTCAAGAACGGCAAAAAGCCAGTTTCTAGGCGGACATCTACTAAGTTTCGCTGACTCTTTAAACGGTGGTGACCATAAGAAAGCAGCACCTTTATTTCATATTTTTGAGAGTGGACTAGTGGAGCTGGACAGCTAGCAGTGTAAAAATTAAGATATGCTCTTGCTTTCCAGTAAAGCAAGACCCCTAGCCATCTGCTTTTGGCTCATGGGAATAGCTTTTTTTGTATGTTGTGTTAATGGTGTGTTCAGTTTATACTTATATTTGTAAGAATTCATGAGCTTAACACCGGCTTATAATAATTGAATTTCAATTATTATGTTTTCTAAGAGAAACTGAAAGAAGAAAACATTTACTGGCATATTGCAATGGAACCATTTCGAAACCGCCAATGTAATCATCATCAGGCAATTTTGTAATGTTGTCAGAGGTTTCACCGGGATTCGAACCGTGAATCACATGGTGAAACTGCAGTAGCCTTTACTAGGCCATCCTGGTGGTATTTGTTATCATGCTTAATTCAGTTTTTCTCATTTCTACACTGAAACAACACAATTGAGACATTTTGTATATAGCATGGGTACATTCTTCTCAGCTCAGAATCACTCTATGGAGTCCCTGGGTGATACAAGCACGTCTTTTATTCTCCCATTAGGGGTAAATTATGTATAACGCGAAGAGTATTCCTTCACTTCAGGGAGTGACAGTAAATCTGAATGCATTTAAGAAATTTCTGGTATTACATAGTGATTACTGTGAAGGTGAGTGCCCGTTTCAGGCGTTACACATAATCTGATCCTAAGGGTAAAATATTAAGGTGGAGATGTCCAGAGAGTTCGTTAATGTTATAGAGACAATACCCTGAATAGCAGGCATTCCCATAATGTAACACCAAGCTCCGTTACACGATGCTCTCATCTTCTGTCTTCGTTGTAGTGGCGACCCGTCGTCCCCCCTTTCAATTGGAGCTACCCCTTTCAGTACGTCACATACTAGTATTCGAGGCCAACTCGCTATGTCGTTCCCTCTCTCTACAATGGTAGTCAAAAAATACTGTGTTTTATTCACTTGGAATTTATGTGACCCCAACTGGTCGGTACATTACTTATATCTTTTGTATCCTTTTAAGGATAGGAAAATTTGTTTTCCCATTGATATTCTTCATTTCGTCTTGAGTAACTGAATATTCCTTCTAAGGGCCACTTTAGCACTTCAGTGTTTTCAAATAGCTGTATCAAACAGTTGCATACTTTGAGGAGGGACAACTCGGCAATTATGACGCAATTAACCTCAGTCTTTTGTCATTTTGTTATTTCACATATGAGCTAATCAACCCTGCAGAGAAAATGGGAGACAGTTACGCAACCCACACAATTTAGGTTAATGTATACCTTCGATACGGTCATTATATGATGGAATACGGGAAGATATTACCCACACTATCACCAACAATTTGAGCTATATATTTAAACTAGCAGACTCGGCAGACGTTGTTCTGCCCTAAATTTGACCTATCTGCATACATTTTAATAACTTTTTCCGCCTAACTCTGCCCTCCCCCACTCCTATTCACTTTTTCCTTATCCTTGTATTCACTCCTCCATCCGCTTTTTCGCTTCATCTATTTCCATACTCGCCTCATTCTTCTTCATCCCTATTGCCTGTCCCAGAGGGTGGTATGTATTTTGTTCCAGTCCAGTACCACTCCCACTCCGAGTCGCAGTCCAGTCATAGTCCTAATCCCAGTCCGTCTCTGGTATACTTCCCCGGAAGAAGGATCGTAAATACTAATATAGGCAAATTTATATACCAAATTGCAGCCAATCGAATAGGGACGTATGTAAATAGGTATGTGGGTATATTAATTCATGTCTCTATTTCGGCTTCGCATGCATATTTATCAGTTTTGCCAGGTTGATGCGACTAAATCGAATATCACAATGTAAATTACTTTCGAGATCCCAGAAACAGCTTTCATTTCATATCCATATTACCCACACATTCTAGGGGCCGGATCCACGTTTTGGCCTATAGCTTGAGACCCTAGTCACCAAGCGGTATAAATATTACTCTGTACTAAGCACTCAACAGCTTTCATTTGTTATCCATATTCTATAAACACATTCTAGGGGTACCCGGGTCCACGTTTTGAACAAAATCGACCGACGCATGTCTTTCAAACACCGGCGACCAACTGACACATATTTTAGCCTTTCTTTTTACATATATAGATTTTTATTTTTCACACTTCACTATAATATTAAAACAAATGCAGATATTCGTTGCTTTTGAATTCGGGACTTAAAAATTGCACATCGAACAACCAAAGACTCTCCTGAATTAAAAAAAATGTCTTGTACTTCTAAATCGCGGGCCTCCTCAGAAACCCCGGTCCGGGGATAATCATTGCCCACCGCCCCCCTCTCGCTGGCCTGGTAATGTGATATACTGATATCATTCGCTATATATTTTTTATGGATAAGCACGTGCTTAATTAAACACCAACAATACACGGAAGTATTATCACCCCCACCCAAGAAAATATGAGTCCGGTGCGTATACGTAACATTTTATTATTACGTATAAACTATAGAAACAAGTTTGCAATAAAATATATGCGACTATAAACTGAGATAGTACCTGTCCTATATTTCAAGTTAGATCAAACTACATACGGGGTACACAACAATTCAAATCGATTCAGTAGTTAGGAGTCCATCGCGCGACAAACAATGTGACACGTGATTTTTATATATAAAGATTTAATTAAAGGCTTCGACTCGAAGATGTGAAATAGTTCCGGAGATAGTGTCTTTATCACTACAATGAGAACTTTCCTAGGATATCACGATATTAAAAGGGTAGCTGAAAGCACTGCGAGTGGATAGTGTTTATACTATTTATTTATACTATCTGCGTAAAGCAATCGTTACTGCGTTATGTTCGGAACCAATGTAGATACGATAGGGTCCCTACAGGTATGGTGTCAAATATGTATGCAACACTGATAGATATAACAAATTATATAGTCATTACACACAAATCCAATGAAATTGACATATTATAGCATGCAATTTGGCTTTCAGTGATTGCGGCGGCTGCATTGTAGTCATTATTATTGGTTAAGCTAGATTTTGAATAACCGAAAAGTGCCGCAAGTGCTGCGTTGTTTATGTTTGTAATTTATAAAGCACATACACCGCAAGCGCACACATAACAATAGCACGAGATGACGATTTTTTTGAGCAAATTTTTGTCGGTTAAATGTTTTTTTCTGTGACAATCATCCCGCAGGACATCAACATAGTCCAGCGAATTAAAACGCAGCGTCTGCGCTGGCTAGGCCATGTTTTATGCGACTAAAGATGACGCTCCGCCAAAGAAATGTTTCTACGGAACCAGCCTACGAAGCAAAGGCGGCCCCACTCCGGTGGAAGACGCAGGTGGAAAACACTTTAAACTACCAATTGGCGCGCCTTGTTGGACGGCCATACACTTTAAAAATGTTTCAGCGCCAATTAAGTAGTAATTAAGTAAGTAAGTAAGTAATGTCCTAATAGTTATGTATACAAGTAAGGAAGGTTAAGTCGTGGTGTAACGAACATTACATACTCAGATTTGGGAGCTATGGTGACAACATAAGGGAAAATAACCATGTAGGAACTGACCGAGGGAAACCCTAGAATGTGTTTGTATGACATGATGTGTATCAATGAAAGGCTAAAAGAGTATTTTATAGGGAGTTTTCCATAGTTCCATAAGTTGGACGCCATTTCGGTATAGCCATAAAGGTGGACATGTGACTCAAATGCGTTGTACGATATGGGTATCAAATAAAGGTGTTATGATTATTTTAAAAGGGGAGTATCCTTATTTCATAGCCGGAACCTCCGCCATAAATGTGGACAGGGGTGACCCTAGAAATGCTTTTGTACAATATGGGTATCAAATAAATGTGTTACGAGTATTTTAAAGGGGTAATCCTTAGTTTCCATAGGTGGACTCCGTTTCGAGATATCGCCATATAAGGTGGACCAGGGGTGACCCTACGAATGCGTGTACAGTATGGTATCAATAAGAAGTGTTTATTAATGAGTATCTTTAAAAGCGAGTGACTGCTTAGTTCCACGTGGACGCCGTTTCGAGAGTATCGCCATAAGAGGTGGAGCCAGTGTGACCGTAGAGATTTGTTTGTATCGATATGGGCACATCAAAGAAATGTGTGAGAATGTAGTATTTAAAACGGAGTATATCCTTAGTTCCACTAGGTGAGACGCGTTGTCGAGATATCGCCACAAAGGTGGAGCAGGGTGGACCTCTAGAATGTGTTGTACATATATGGTATCAAAAGAAAGTGTTAATGAGTATTTTAAAGAGTGTGTCGTCCTTAGTTCTACATGGTGGACCCGTTTCGAGATATCGCCATAAAGGTGGACCGGGGGTGACCCTAGAATTTGTTTGTACACTATGGGTATCAAAGAAGGTGTTTACTGAGTTTTTAGATGTGAGTGATTCTTTAGTTCCGAAGGTGGACACCGTTTTCGAGATATCGCCACTAAACAGGTGGACCAGTATGTGACCCCTAAATTGTTGTACGATATGGTAATTCAAATTAAAGGTATTAATGCGGGTTTTAAAAGTGAGAGGTGTAGGTTGTATAGGTGGTCGCCTTTTCGAGATATCGCCATAAGGTGGACGCAGGTGACTCTATAATGCGTTTTGTACGATCTGGGGTAATCAAATTAAGGTGTTAGTAGGTATTTTTAAAAGGGATTTATCCTAGGTCCAAGGTGGACGCAGTGTTCGAGATATCGCACAAAGGTGGACCAGGGTGACCTAGAATTTGTTTGTACAATATGGGCATCAACGAATGGTGTTAATTGATTATTGTTAAAAGGGAAGTGGCCTTAAGTTCCTATGAGGTGGAACATGTTCCGTTTCCAATATCGCCATAAAGGGTGGACCATTGGGGACGCTAGAATGTGTTTGTTAAACTATATGGGTATCAATATGTAACGGTATTAATGATGGTTTTTATAAAAGGGAAGTTGGGTGGTTGTTGTAGATAGGTTGTGTTAGCCTTTTCGAGATATCGCCATAAAAGGTGTACCAGTGGGTTATCCTATACTTTTTTTGTTACCAATATGGGGTATCACAAACATACATGTGTTATATGAGTATTTCAAAAAGGTAACGATTAATGCTTAGTTCCGGTGTGGACAGGATGGGAAAAGACATGTTTCTTTTTTTTCGATATCTCGCCATAAGGGGTGGACCCAGGTGTGCCCTGCAAAAACTTTGTTTGTACGATATGGGTCTCACCTTCAAGGGTATTTACATCGGGTTTTACAACAGGTAGACGGTGGTTAGTGGTCTGGTGTCTCCCTTTTTTTTTTCGAGATAAAATCTTGCCGCCATACGAACGGGTGGAGCACGGTGGTGACGCCCTGGGTGCCTCTAGCATTTGTGTTTGTACCCTCTGGGTATCCCATGCAAAGGTGTTCCTGCCGGGTTTTCCCCGAGGCGCGTGTCGTTGTCTATTGGTAGTGTCCCCTTTTTTCCTTTTGTTTTTTTTTTCCCGAGAGCTACTCGCCAATCAGGTGACCAGGCCCCGGGGTTGACCCTCGCCTTTGTTTAGTCCACTAATGGGTCTGCAAAAGAAGGTGTTTGATTCATATATTTGGCGCCGTTTTCGAAATACGCCAATAAATGTGGACCAGGGTGACACAATCTAGAATATTGTTTGTACGATAATTGGTATACATTAAAGGTCTTAATATGAGAGTTTTAAAAGGGAGTGGTGGTATTTGTAAATAGGGTGAAGGCGTTTTTCCAGATCGGCGGCAGACCAGCGCAACGTACCGCTCCTGCTGCCTGGTGAACGTGGCTGTGTTGTGTATCCGGTAAATTAACAGCTTGTCTTCAGATGCCTTTGTTGGTTATCTGTTCTTGTATCTGTGTTTCGCTCACACATTTCAAGATGTTCATGTACAGCTGTTGCTTGTAATTGGATATGAGCGATATTCTCTTTTGCGGGCGCCGTGTAGTGCCGAGTATGTGCTTGCGGGATCTCGGACTTTCACTGCTTCGCCGCGCGAAGCGCAGGTGACGTGCAAGCTCACCTTACCTTACATCAGGTCCTGTATGGAGGCCGAGACCCGGGCGGGGGGCGGGGGGCGGAGAAGGCGCGCGGAGAGGGCGGGGGCACGAAGGGT
>JARSSU010017745.1:0-54195 GCA_029619165.1 Eurosta solidaginis | reverse complement strand
TTGCGGTAGTACCGTTCTAATACATAAATCAGGCGATCCAGCATGCCCAATTATGATAAACAAATTTAAGAACAAAGCATAAAAGGAATACATAATCACCTAACAGTTTTTCAAGAAAAGGTTTTTCGGCCGCTATAAAAGTCTGAGCGCAATTTCTGCACATGAAGTTAAGCCAGTAACTTATAATACTTTGTAATATTTGGATCACTTAAATAAAGAACTAAGAACCTAGTTTTCGTTGTTTAGTTATTGGATACCAAAAGCCCCCACAACTGGTGACCCCGACGTGATGGCGTGATTAGTTTTTAGCAGTTTTGGAAATAAATTATATTGCGTTAACTATTCCGCGAAATTGCAAGTACATTTTTCAGTGCACTTTGTGGTCTGGTTTTGTAAAACGCACGCAAACGTAGCTCTATCGTCCACGTACAAAGTGCGAATCTCGAATTTTTGAGAATTATCATCTTTTTATGGTGGTGTGATTCACTGATATCGTCATGCCAAACAACACTTATACACCGCCTGATAGTACGGCGCCACTTCAACGCGTTTTGATACGGTGCCCCGCTTTCAATGCCGAACGTCCAGCTGTATGGTTCGCCCAACTTGAAGGGAAGTTTCATCTTGCCGGAATCACTGACGAAATAACAAGGTATCACTACGCTTCATCGCAGCTAGACGCCAAAGCCGCCGCTGAAGTTGAAGACATCCTCTTAAGCGTGCCAGCAGATACGCCTTACAGTCGCCTCAAGGAAACGTTAGTTGAACGCCTTAAACCTTCTCGAGAGGCACGCCTACAAATGCTGCTCGATAAAGAGACATTGGGCGACAGAAAAACCATCACAGTTTCTCCGGCATCTTAAGAACCTAGATGACTCCGTGCCTGAACGTACCAAGTGGCTCATCAGACTACCGATGACAACGCAGTCTATACTCGCATCACAAGCAGATATTAATCTAGAAAAGCTGGCAAGCCTTGCTGACAAAATCCACGAAATCGCATTGCCAACAGCACACATAAACACCATACAGGAGCCAACGAAAACAGCATTCGAGGAACGATTTTCCCGTCGGGAAGTTTCAATTGATGAATTAGCTTCTGCGTTCAAGGGCCACATGTTCGATGCACGGTCTCGCTCTCGCTCCAGACCTCGTTCGAATTCTCGAGCAGCCTCACCAGCACCCGAAAATAATATGTGTTGGTATCATCAACACTACGGTAGCAAAGCCAAACATTATAGAACTGCTTGCTCGTTCCAGGGAAACCCTACAACGGACCGTTAGCGGCCCCTCATTTAAATCAAACCGCCTTTTCGTAACTGATCGTGTCACCAAAGTCCAATATCTAGTAGACGCTAGCGCTGACCTCTGCACATTTCCGAAATCTCTTGCTACTGGTGCATTAAAACGAGTAAACTACTCCCTTATTGCGGCCAACGGCTCAACCATCAACACATATGGCTGTATAACCCTATCGCTGAACTTGGGCCTGAGATTCGATTTCAAATGGCGCTTCATTGTAGCCGACACGACCAAACCTATTATTGGCGCAGATTTTTTAACGCATTTCGGCATTTTACCTGACCTGCAGAACAGCTGCCTCATTGACTCAACAACTGGCTTAACGACCTCATGCAAGATGTCGATATCTAAAATTGTATCAGAAATCAAAGTCGCACCACTGAAGTCTTCATGGTCAGATCTTCTCAAAGATTTCCCAAATTTGACGAAACCTGGAGGTATATGCTTACCAGCGAAGCACGCTACAGTACATCACATAGCCACTACACCTGGCCCTCCCATATCAAGCAAAGCGCGGCATCTCCCTCCTGACAAACTAAAAATTGCCACGGCGGAGTTCGATAAAATGATGCAACTGGGAATTACTCAACGTTCGAAGAGCCCCTGGTTATCCCCGCTCCATCTTGTTCCGAAAAAGTCAGGTGAATGGCGTCCATGCGGGCACTATCGACAACTGAACGCACGAACAATACCAAATCGATATCCTGTTCGCATTCTGGAGGACTTGACTGCCAATCAATCTGGCAAAGCGATATTCTCGACCATCGACCTGGTACGCGTGGCCACGGACGACATCAGCAAAACAGCTATAATTACGTCATTTGGGCTTTTAGAGTTCCCGTTCATGACGTTCGGACTATGGAATGCCGCACAAACATTCCAGCGGTTTATCGACGAGGTTACACGCGGCCTAGATGACTTCACTTTCCCTTATATTGATGACATTGTCATCGCATCTAAAGACAGGGAATAACACCGTAAACATCTTCGAATTCTATTTGAGCAACTTGCGAAATTCGGTGTCGTAATCAACACTGCTAAATGCCGTTTTGGGCAGGCAGAAGTAGGCTTCCTTGGACATCGCATTTCTGCACACGGAATTTTACCGCTTCCTGCGAAAGTGAAGGCGATCTTCAACTTTCCTCGGCCTGCAACGATACGTAAACTGCGTGAGTTCCTTGGTATGATTAATTTTTATCGTAAATTTCTTAAAAATGCTGCCAAGTTTCAGAGTCCCCTTCACGAGTACACTCAAGGGGCATCTATTAAAGGTTCTAATCCGGTAAATGGGCGAAGCTGCTTTTGTCGCATGCAAGGAGGAATTACGAAAAGCCACGTTACTGGTATACCCGGATACAACGCTTCCGTGGGCTATTTTCACTGATGCATCTGAGTACGCTATCGGAGCTGTCCTCCAGCAACGGCAAGGACAAAACTGGGAGCCACTCGCATTTTTCAGCCAAAAACTACAACCCGCACTTCGGAAGCACTGCCCATACGATCGTGAGCTCCACACTATCTACGCTGCATTACGAAAATTTCGTTATATTTGTGAAGCTCGGCACATCACGATCTTTACGGATCATAAAACATTGCTTCACGCTTTTGCCCAGGATCCCGACCGAGCGACGCCGTGGCAGTTTCATCGCTTAGACTTTATCGGTCACTTCACCACCGACATCCAACACATAGCTGGATAGATAGAAAGATAACATCGTTGCTGATGCCCTTTCCTGCTTTGAAGAAATCTCAGCAGCAGCGCCTGCCAATGAACTTGCCGATGCACAAGCAGGCGATGACGAACTTCAACGACGTATACAGGGCCTACAAGACGATACACTTGCCCTTCGTCCTGTCATTATTCCAGGATGTGATAAACCTATGTACTGCGATGTTTCCGGTGACTTAATTTGCCCATTTGTTCCTGAGCTTCTGAGGAAGAGAATTTTTGACGCCCTTCATAGTGTCAGTCATCCTGGGGAACGAGCTTCTACAAAACTGGTAACATAACGCTATGTCTGGTCCAACATTAACCGAGACTGTAGACTGTGGACTTGCACATGCATATCCTGCCAGCGAAATAACGTAACGCGTCATGTCTTAGCACCTACTCAAGATTTTCCAGGACGCACACGCCGCTTCGAACATATTCACGTAGACATTATCCGACCATATACCTCATCTAGAGGCTACCGTAATTGCCTGACGATCATCGATCGATTCACGAGGTTCCCAGAGGCGTTTCCTATCGATAACATTGGAGCTGAATGTGTTGCCCGTACGCTTTTTGCGGGGTGGATATGCCGCTATGGAGTACCACTGCGAATTACTACCGACCAATGAACACAATTTGAAAGTCAACTTTTTGTCTCCCTCGCTCGTCTCCTGTGCAGCAAACGCCACCATTTTCCATCCGCAGTCCAATGGTATGGTGGAACGCCTATATCGCCATTTGAAGGATGTGATACCATGTCATGAAAATAATTCATGGGTGGATATGCTACCAATCGTGCTACTCGGAATACGCGCTTCTTGGAAGGAAGACCTTCGAGCAACTCCAGCCGATCACGTTTACGGTGAACCGCTTCGTCTACCCGGAGAATTTCTTGCTCCTTCGCATCGTTCTGGGCTGCCACCTTCAAATATCGCAGAACGTTTGCGAGATCACTTCGCTAACCTCGCTCCTCAACCCCTCACCCGACATGGTCAGAGAAAAACATTCATTATCAAGGAATTAGCGAACTGTTCACACGTTTTCGTTCGTCGGGACGCCCCGCACCATGCGTTTACTTCCCCATATAAGGGGCCTCACCGAGTTATTTCAAGGCACGATAAATATTTCGTGGTAGAGATCCGAGGCGAAAACACTGTAATTTCTATCGACCGCCTAAAACCAGTATTTTTGCTAGCAGAACATGATCAGCCTGCTAGTGAAAACACCAATAATTTGGACGACAGTGATAGAACACTTACCGAATAATCTTCACCTGAGTCACCTCAATTCGGAAGATCTGGCCTTTCTTCATCTTATCGTCCATCTGAATCCGATTCCAGCTCAACTACGCCGGCAATCCCAAAACGCGTCTGATTTCAATAAGCTGAATCAATTGTTCCCATCATGTAATACTATTAATACTTTTTTCGAAGAAGGGGAGTACTTGTGGAATGCACCACAATATTTACGTTAATACATACATCAGGTGATCTAGTATATATTGCGGTAGTACCGTTCTTATACATAAATCAGGCGATCCAGCATGCCCAATTATGATAAAGAAATTTAAGAACAAAGCATAAAAGGAATACATAATCACCTAACAGTTTTTTCAACAACAGGTTTTTCGGCCGTTATAAAAGTCTTAGCGCAATTTCTGCACATGAAGTTAAGCCAGTAACTTATAATACTTTGTAATATTCGGATCACTTAAATAAAGAACTAAGAACCTAGTTTTCGTTGTTTAGTTATTGGATACCCAAAGCCACCCCACACTTCGATTCCAATCGTCGTGCATGCAGTCGACCGACCATGTTTTGCAAAGAAGCTGATTCATGCGCCCTATCAACTTTTCGCCGCCGTGTTAGCTCCGCAGTCAATCCATCAGCGCCCGCGGCCTTGTTGTTTTATAATCTGGTAATTGCTATTCTGACTTCATCATAATCGGTTGGGGGCATTTATTTCATCATAATAGATTGCGAGAAAGGGTTCGTCATCTCTGTGCGGTAAATCGCTGTATCCATTTAGGAGAGCAGAGAAGTGTTCCCTCCATAATCTAAGTACTTTCTGGACATCGGTCGAATGGTCGCCGTTTTCGTTCTTACAAGAGTTTGCCCCGGACTTAAAACCTTCCGCCTGTCGCCGAATTTTTTGGTAAAATTTTCGGGCATTCCTGGTGGCTAGCAGCTGACGCTCCTCGCACTCAGGTGTTTCTGCCTTTGCTTTTTTCTTCCCGAATATACGTCTCTCTTCCCTTTTCAACTAGCGTTAGCGTTCACACAATCCACATGTTGCGATAGCTTTTAACGTAGCCCTTTAGGCAGTCGATAGCCAATTTTTTCCTCGGCGGCAATGCGAGTGCTTTGGAGATATGCTCCTGCATTCCGTCGGGTTGAGTTGTGTAACGACAGCCTGCCTCCATACTGGCTTGAATGGGTGACAGCGTGTATATGTGTCTATGTGTTTATGTGTTTTGTGTCCAGGTCCTTGCCTTAGCCGCAATGTTGCCATTAACATAATATTAACATAATAACATTAACATTGACAACATTGTACCTACAGTGAACACAATGTTGCAACGGAAATAAGATGTTGCACTTGGCATCATGTTGTTATAATAAGTAAAATTTCACCATGTTGCTAACAACCTGACGAATGATATGTAACTATGTGTTTGTTCTGTTCGGTGTTATGTATATGGATGTGCATTTGTGCAAGGTATTATGTATGTGGATGTGTATTTGTGCAAGGCTATGAGCGTGTGAATGCATCAGTGTGAGCGGTCAAGGCACGAACCAAATGTATCTGTGTAGGTGTTCGTTTTATGGCGCGGTAAGCGTGTGAGTGTATGAGTGCCTGGTTTTATAGATGGAAAATACGGGAAAGCCGAAAGGAAAGTTTGCATGTATAGGTAGGAATTTTAGGTTTCTGGGTAACGTTCCTTGCCACGGCGGTAGCTATAAAAGGGCACAATGTTAGGCAACGGATAAAGTTTTATTCTATCTGTGCCCAGCGAAAGTGCCAAAGTGCAAGTAAAGTGCGCGACTTAAACCGGAAAAAAAAAGTACCAAAGTGCAAGTAAAGTGCGCGGATTTAAATCGTTTTTGTTGTGCGCGCCGCCAGTAAACGCGCGTAACCTGATAAGTGCCAGACGAGGACCAGAAATCCTGCCCGGGAAATCAAGGATCGAGGTAAATCAAAGTCATCTGCTACTTGGCGTGCGTACAGGCAATTTGCTCCCATCTAGCGAATTGCTCAAGCAAGCCAAATAAAAACTGCATTAATGCAGATGCATATATACGCAGATGCGTGTATATGCATTCGCAGCCATGCACACACAAACGCCCCATGTACATATTCACTAAGCGTTTTGATCCAAATGTAAGTACTTTTAACTAATTCCCACCATTTGTATTCCAGGCCACCTCGCCAACGCAAAGGATCCACTGGGCACAGCGTTCCGACGGCACACAGCCTCCACAACAACGCAATACACGTTTCCTTTCATCGGCACACCATTTTCTTTCACCAGCAACGAATCGTTTCATTCCTTTATTTGGTCATCAGCGGCGCAACGCCAACAACAAGCACTTCACCTTTTCCACTGGCAATAACAACTCCCACCTGCGGCCACACGTTTTGGTACGGGCAATATATTGTCACCACAACAACAACTACAACAACACTACCCTTTTGGCCTCTTAGTCGACGGCAAAACGGCCAACAACAAACACATCGTCTTTTTGAAATTGGCGACATCCCGCCCAAAAAAAGAAAAAAATTACAGCATCATTTTGGTATTGGCGACGCAACGCCAACAGCAGTCATTACACCACTTTAATATAGACCACATATATATTTTTTTCATCGGCGGCGCAACGCCAATTACAAGCACGACCACTTATTTCTATTGGCAATTACAATTTTCACCAGCCACCACACATCACTCTTTTATTTTGGCATCGGCGGCGCAACACCAACAACAGCCACATATTGTATCAGCAAGATATCGCCACAAAAACAACAATACCAGCCACACATCCACCGGCCTGTTCCACAGAATTCATTGTTACCAGCTCATCAAGCCCCTAGAGGCCAGCAACCAAACCACCAAGAATAGGGCAAGGTTATTAAAATATGCACATATTATACACAAGTGAGGATTTAGCAAAAACAACACTGCCAACAGGAAGAGCAGCCTAAAAGAGGGTATGGCGAAGATCATCAACAACTCCAACAAACCACCACGGCAGCAGCAGAAATAACTTCTGAAGTTTTATTTCAAAATTTGTTTGTTTCCAACAAATCGTACTTTTTTATTTTATCGCCTAGATTTAATATATGTAGCTAATCATAGGTATATTCCTTTTTGGAGGTAGATTCGTGGTAGGAAAAAGGGTGGGGAAAAAGTTAAGGGCTTAGATCAAATTATCTTTATTTCTGTGGGTGTTAGTTTAAAGATTTTACTAACTAATTTTTCTCGCTGATATTTCACTGCGGTTTTTGTTCATTTTTTTGGAAGTTTGGTTCGATTAATTAGTCATGACACTTTTCGTTTTGATGAAATCTCTCTGATTAGCTTTATTGGCAGTTTTCCCTATTTTTGACAATTATTTTTAATACTCTTTTTATTCTTTTTGCGGCCCGCTACTATGTTCTGAGTACACCGATCTTTATCGGTGTGCTCTGCCCACAGTTCCACTTCCGCACATGTTTTTTTTTCGGACTAAGTCGAAATTATGCAATTTTGAACTTACTTATTTTACTAATTTGGTTTGCAGAGATCGCACATACATACTTATTTGCCGGAACGCTTCCGACAAACTTACCCCTGGCTTCCGCACATTTAGCCTCAGGAGCTTGATTTTAAGCGCCTGAAAAATCGTTTGAATCTTTTTCATATGTTTTTTTTATCGAATTTTTTACCCACGTTTTTTCATATTGCCAGCACGGCTATAACCTTATTACTATTAATATGCAAACATCCAAGATCGTAAGCGATCGATCTTGATCAGTGTTTGAGCGTGATTATATGTACATATGTATGTTTGAGTTTTCTTGTTTCAGCTACTCAACTGCAGCGGCGCCGTTGGAAAAGAAGAGTAACTCGGTGAGTGTTTTGAGTGAAAAATCAAAATTTATCAAAATACACCTGTTTGGGTGTATGTACATGTGTTAGCATAGATTCCTGCTCTTGCAAAAAATAGAACAGGAATTAGCAAATCAGAAAAATAAAAACCGGTTGCAAACGAACATATGTGCATGCATAAAAAACGTCACAAACGTACATTTGCACTCACATACATACCATTTGTTTTCATATACACATAAATTCTTTTCCTTTGATGACCTACTTTTGCTGTGTACATAATTGATCTTATGTTTACTTGAGCGGTTGCGGTAGATCAGGGATTAGGGTACTTGATTTTTTTGTTCGCCCTCTTATTTTGTTTAATCTTATTTGAATTTGTAATTTTATGATTTAGAATTAGCTCTATTAATAATATGTCATTAGGGTGGCCCTAAAAGTTTAAAATTTTTTTTAATATGAGTTCAGACACTTTGTCTATTGGTCATAGGTATCTTGTATTGCATTGAATTTGAAATTTATCTACTTCTTCCTGCATTCCCATGAATTTGTAATGTTATATAGTAATAAAGTCCAGCATTATATTTGAGCATTTTATTTATTTTTATTTTGAGTAAATAGAAACTCTAGAAATTGACACTAGTTAAGCCTTTTGAAATCCTTGGAAAATTATTTTGTAGTAAACTTTGAGTTTAAAGTTTTGTTGAAATAATTGATGTAGTAGTAGGGTGTTAGTCGGTAATTTGTAAACCAAAAATTTTGTAAATAAATTATAAGAATTATGTTTGGATGAAATTTTTAATACATTCATTATGCAGAGCTAAAGTTTTAAGTTTGGTGTTGGTGCTGCGCTTGTGCGCGGAAAGGTTAGGTGAGGTGAGTGTATAGGGAAAATGACTGAGTGACAGGGGACAGACTCATGTCAGGTTTGGGGCCACTGTAAGGTAAACAGGAGTCAGCACAGTGCCCACGGTGCAGTGCAAGTTGCACTGCAGAGGGAGGGTAGACTCCACCTGACAGGACAGGCCTCCATCTTTTTCCCCTCTGAACTCTGCCCCTCACGTTTATTTCTATTTGTTTCAGCTTTCCCTTCTTTTACAAAATATGCAGGTATGAACCCCCTTTTTGTTCATGTGGCTGCGGGTGAGGACGGTGGTGAAATACCCCGCCCAAGACGACGAGCTAGCCTGGGCCCGCGAGCATACCTGCTTGCCGCCGCTCCTCGCCACCCAAACAGTCAGCCACGTAACAGTTGTGCTCACATAGAGCAGGTGTGAGAGTCGAGTTGCGAAATCATTTGCATTCTGTTGCAATTACAGCAATTCGATGTCTAGTTTTCCTTGTGTTTTCTGTTCCTTTGTTTTAGCCGCGAAGGTGCGGGCGCGATTTTGGCTGCGACGAGATAATGGTCCGAGCACCCACAGATTCAAAACTTCCTGATTTATTTCAGAAAAATTATCTAAGTAAGTCAAGCTGAGTTAAGGTCCTATAAGTATCGCCCGATAATTAAGTTTTTTCTCGGTGGACCGACCAGGCTAGAGCGTATATCTTTTTTTAACATTTGTGACATGCTCCATGGGCACAGCATTAGGTTTTACCCTGCCGTACACGAATTTCCAACAGGTGAGCACTTTTGTCTCTTTGCAATAATTACGCATTTGATGCTTATTTACGAATAAATAGTAATTTAAAGAATCAAAAAACTACGCTTTTATAGCTAACCGAACTAAAAATAAAAAGTAGTTTATAATCACAAATGGTTTATGTTACAGTAGTAGAAAGTCAAAATAAAATTTTTTTATAATAAAATTTAAGTTATTAACAGAAGCGTGGTGTTCATTTTACTATATTTTCATAACTCTACTCTTATAGAAAGTTGCAATAGAATAATTGAAACATCTAATATATTTTAAGCAAGCTGCTATTGCAACTTAACGTGAACTTCATCCTGCTTGGCTTTTTGGTTTGTTTCTCAATTCAGTAAAAATGTGTTTATGGGCAAAGTGTATTTAACAAAGTGGGATTGAATAAAGAGCCGGACAATAATGTCAAAAAGAAAAAACAATTTAACCCTTTCAGAAAATTTTATTTTACGGAGTGTTGTCGACGTCTTTTTCTGAACAAAGCGCCAGTACGTTCTGGTAATAAGCACCACTAAGATACAAGTCCGAACATCCTGGAACGGTTAATATAACCTTATTGAACCTTCTAGCCCATCCCGCCACCCACCTCTAGTTCCATGAGGTACTTGGGGACGCCAGAGCTTCACCTGCTTAATATTTGTATGATACATTCATATTTGTAACAGGATTCCCCTCGAGTAGGTGAGGTTTGACAATTAGGTTGCGGAAGCTGTGAGGATAAAAAGCTTTTTATAGCGCTTATCAGCCCTTTGAGTCCTCTTACAATTCTATTAAGGCCATAGAAGTTAGAAATGAACAGCGAGGACAGCAAAGAAGTCCATTTTTCAAAACGCCAGCTTGCGATAATAAACGGAAGCGATGGGAAGAAAGCTATGGGGTTGTTTTGACAAATTCATCTCACCTTTCGGACAATTCCAATTGAATCGATTCTTTTAAGTTGGGCACAATTTAAAAAAAATACCGTATATGTTTCCGATTTGAAACTCAAACAGAAAGCCCTTTCGAAGCCAGTTTTCGAAAGGAGAAAATATATATTATGAAAGTAAGGCTCGAGGGCGTTAGGTGTATAAACTTAAAAATCCTAACAAAAAGTAGTCATAACAAAAGCAAAAATCTTGGGCAATTAAATACAAAATAATGGCTTAAACGGTCTGTAAACAGATATATTTTAGTTTTAGCAAAATATTCGTTCAATATGTCAGATATTCAAATGTAAATTGGTTGTTTGGTTTTATTTATTTTATTTTTTAAGCTCCCATATTATTATCTTTGCAGTCATGAAGATGCTGTCACACAAGCTAAAATGCAAAAAAAAACAAAATTTATAAAATGCTACAGCCACCATATAGGGTTTAATTCATTTGCTTACATTTGTTTGAAATAATAGTCCCTTACAATGTCAATCACAATTTCTCACTTTGGTTATGGCCTTTTTCACGAAATGGTAACGTTGTCAAACGGAAATTTCCTAAATGGCCACTAAGGACTGGTACAAAAAGGTCTGCAAATTGAAAAAAGTTCATAAATTAGGAACAGCTACTTTTGGTTTTATTAGCATGTAATACATATTTACATCAATGACAGCCAATTTATTCGTTGCTCACTATATGAGCGAAATTCTGTGGAGAGACCCGACATCAAGTTTTGTACAACGATTTACCCTGAGATGTGGTGGTTTAAAGTTTCTCCTAAGATAACTTACATTGTTATCTTCGAACTACTTTTGGGTGACTCATGCGTAATGTGCTGGTCCGGGCAAAATAAAGTTGGAACATTGTGACGACGTATTAATGGCAAAAGACGTTTTTAAATCTCTCTGTCACGTAAGTTCCTGCGTTGATGATTCTCATCGTAAAGAACGGCGTGGATTAATGCCGGCATTCAAAAATAGCTTGCCAAATCATAAACATGCTACCAAACTTTTCTATTTGGATAGTTTTTTCCAAATCAGGAATGTTCTCTCCAGACTGCAGGCAGTAGAACTGGGTACCTGGCAACGTTCTCAGGCACATTTTCAAGTACGTTTCGTCGTCCATAATCTCATAAAAATTTTTGTTTGCCAATTTGGTCTCACGGAGTTTACCTGCAAGGGAAATGCGTGTTGGCTATTGTTTTTCACTTCATTTGGAACTTTTCTCATTTTGTATGTTTTAATAGCATTTCTCTGCTTGATTTGAATCGGCTTTAACTAATTGGGAAAATAAAATTTCTCCAACTGGGCGTCTGTTATTCCTTTTGGGCGGCCACTTCTTGGCTTGTCCTTCACTATGCTATTTTCCTTTGTAACGTAGCGTCACAATAATAAACCCCCACTGTACCTGCTTTCTTACTTGAGCCTGAAATTTTGATTTATGCAGCACAGGAACATATAACAGCTAACAGCAGGCAATTACAGCAACAAGGCAACCATCATATAACGATAGGCAGTAAATGGCAATATACAGAATTGCCAAAGTAGCGGTTCATTTCTTAAATTCTTTATAAAGCAGGCCGTATAGGTGAAGGAAGTGAATTTGCCTTTGGCATTTCAGTCCGCGCAGGTGAGCCAGGGGCAGTGGATGTATTTTTAAAGACATAATTACTACTCCTGCTAGCTAGCTGAGTGGAAGGGGCGCTGTCATGGCGCGGGTCCCCCTTCACTTAGGTAAGGACGACGGGGCAGATGCCTTCGTGCTAGTTTACCCCGTCGCCCGCCTAGTTTTTGAGCGGCACGACGTCTTAATGACCGAATAAACCCTTTCCTCGGATCTGGCTCCCGCTAGTCGAGCGGAAGGGGCGCTGTCATGACGCGGGTCACCCTTTACTTAGGTAAGGACGACGGGGCGGATACCTTCGTGCTACTTTGCCCCCCAACGCCCACTTAGATGTTGGGGGGTACGACGCCTTAATGACCAGATAACCCCTTCTTCTCACCTCTGGTTTCGGCTGTGAACCGATGCTTGCGCGCAAGGTGCTACTACTGTTCCCTTAAGGTGCACTTTCCCTCCGCACACGGATCGATCCACGGTGTATCGCCTGATGCAGTCCCACCCTCCTTGAGCACCGCGTGCAGGTAGGGAGGCGAGGGTGTCCAGCAATGGAGCCAGCACTAACAAGTCCTCGCGGTCTTTTGCAGTTCACTGACCCGTCCGATCCCGCCTATACCGCCGACGACTAACCCTGAAGGAATAATCAGCCGCTGCAAAGGTAAAACCCGTTACCAGTATTCATCGCCTTCCGCCTTCGCCCTGGTACGCGCTCCGTAGCCCACCGCTGCTGCTGTCGCATCGTCGCCCATGTGATCATCTCCACTGCTACCATACCGACGTGCTGATCCTCCCACTGCTAAGTGACCGTTGGCCGCCCACTACTCCACCGCCGTGTTGATCCCCTCCCATAATTATTTGGAACTTTTATTTACACTGTGCAACAGCCGGATGGTTATTGGACCAAACCCACTTTTTTGTAGAAATTGAGGCTTAAGTAGGCAAAGTACTATCTTCGTTTTTCGAAGTTAGCCCCCAAAAAATAGATATCGGCTTTCGAAGTTCGAAACTCTACATTTGGAAATTTAATGCGTTCAGCAAATTAAAAAAGTAAAAATGTGTTCGTGGTCCGCCTTTTACTTTTATTTGAATGGCTAAATTCTTTTTTGAAAAATTTGGTGTAACAGCTGTTATACGAGGTGAAAGTCAGAACTTCGAAAGTATGGAAAACCTCATATTTCCTAATTTTCGCAACCCATATAAAATACTTTAATATCGCCGTGAAGGTAAATAAATGACCTTCATCTTGATATTCACACCTTTAAACTTTATGAAGAAAATTTTTAAGCGAAAAAATTCCTTTTTGCCAAAAATTTATTTTAACCAACACAATTTCCAGCTGGTAAAACTATTGAATATTAAATATATATAAACTTGCATTAAATGTGCTATTTTCAAATCAAAGCACTGCGTTTTTAAATAGTTTTATTTAGCTTGACTTGACAGGCTGGCTGGTTGGCTGGTTGGAACACATAATACATACAAGAATAGAAAGAGACCTATGAAAAAAACGCCGCTAGGTGGCGCAAGGATCGAGATATTCAAAAAAATCTTATTGGCTCATATTTGGAACACATAATGCATACATGACTAGAAAGCGACATATTAAAAGAAAATCGCCGCTAGGTGGCACAAGGATCGGGATATTCAAACAAAAATCGTATTTGTGGTCCGATTTGGTCCATATTTGGAACACATAATATACACATGAATAGAAAACGACCTATGATGTCCGATTTGGCTCATATTTGGAGCAAATATTACATATAGTCCGGTAGAAGTGACATCAAAATATTTTGGAGTTCGAGGGGGGACAAGCATACGTGGCGCAGAGTCGAGTAAAATCTTTGGACGGATTATGTATTGACGACATAGATTGTAACAAATTGTCAGGAAAGAGTCCGTGTAGTAATGAGTCACTAACGCCCCGATTCTAGTGTGGTAACAATATTCTTCACCACGTTAACGAAATCATGTGGCAACTTTTACACCCTTTTGGTATTCTACCGCGAAAGTAGCCGGATAATTTTTTACCCACAAAAGTAGGTGGTTACATCGAAATAACCACACAACGGCTGTGTTTAGAAAAAGGCAAAACTGAAGAATAAAGAATTTTAAGCGCAAATAAGTAAAGATAATAGTAAAATTGTTGCCTCTTGCTATACATATTTGTTTTACATTATGTACTTTCACAGAATAAATTACAATATACCTATGTAGAAACTTATCATGCATAATATGCATATACACATCGTCCCGTTTATTCGTTAACCTCGTATCTACAAGTGAGACATTTTCGGTAAAGCGAACACGGTTGCTACACCATGTTTTCATTTGGGACCAAAATTCATCGAAAAAAGGACCACATTTTTGTTCTATTTTATTAGTATAAATTACAAAATTTTAGGATGTTTCCATATGAAATTTTACTAAACATAGTGAAGACTTTCCTTTAATTCAAGCTGAAAAACAAATATATGTGCATGCAACCAAAAATGGTACTATATTTTGACATAGGATAAGTTTATGTGTTTCACCAACCAAACGTTGTGAACGTAGTTTTGGTCACAAAGCTCTTGGTTCTAGGATTATGTTGTTGATTGCAATGAAATAAAATGTATAGTGCAGTTAGGTTTTGGTAAGAAACGGTTCAAATTTGCGTTCTGATGCTGCCGAACTATGTATGTGGTAAACTCATTAAATCATAAATGAAACTAGGCAATTGTGTTAGTGATATTTTTATAGATGCTTACTTTTTCCCTTAACGTTTAAACTTCATATCAGAGCCTAGATTCAGTAAGTGTGAGTTTTGATCTCAGGCCTCAGGGGTTCTGCTAGCCCTACGGCAATAATTTTATGCAAAACATTTCTTCCGAAATCAAATTTCTTCCTTCTGTCTTCGAGTTAAAATATTTCTTGTGCCAAGATACTTAGTTTTCAATTACCTTGCGTGGCTTAACACCACAATAGTCCTGGAATTCCTTGAACTCATTGAGCTGGGTGAGAAAGATTTAAATATCAACGTGCCAAACGAGAAGTAATGCATAGAATTTCTTTGTATAAGTTTTGAAAGTGTTAGGCTCACGGCAGAGTGCTCGCTATAAGCTATGCTAGGCGAAAAGCAATTTTTATTTTCATATATTTTACATAGTGTTGTATAACCGATCGAAATATCTAGCCATTATTAATACTATTATAAAACAAGAGTTTTTTTTTGATTAGTCAGTTATTTCATCAACAATTAACGACAATGCGTTTGCCAACACTTTTCTTTTTAATGCCTGGCATATATTATATCCTAGGTGAAATGTTATTGTTCTGGTACATTTTATTGACTGAGCAATTTTTTATGGTGAGAGTTCCATTGAAGTAAATTCAAAATTATATGGGGGCTAACGAAAGTGTGGCGATATTGTGAATTTTTACCTGAGTGAAAAGAAAGAAAAGTATCACTCGTGGCGACTGCCTAAAAAGGACCAAAATTGAAGAAAAGGGATCAGCGGACCAAATGGGGTTGGAAGGGACCAAAGTGGCAACCGTGAAAGCGAAGAAAACTACCTTTCAAATTTCTCCACAGACACTGGTGAGTTTTTCGGTGATGACAGCGTTACCACTTTGGCCAGAATCGCGGATAAAAGAATTGGTAACGATATTCGGTTACATAATGTTCTGGGTACTATTTTACCGGTAACGCTCAGAATCGGGGCGTAAATGAACTAAATAGGATGGAAATAATAGGCAATGAAATAAAGACTAAAAACATAAAAATAAAATAATTTAAAAAAAATTTAAAGTTAAATGGTTTTATTTAAAACAATACTTACATAAAGTAATAATAATACTAAAGGCTAGAAAATAATTAGGTAGGTCCTAGGTATTAGTTATCACACCCCTCATCAATCTAGGGCGGTGATTCCAAAAGTGGTCTATATCGACCCCTAAGGGTCTATGACAACCTGCAAGGGGTCTACGTCAGCGAAAAAAAAATTTGGGGGTCCATGAAATGAAAATGCGTGTCCACGATAGTGGATCTCAACACATACACTGATAGTACCTATTTACTTACATCATACTATTGTGGGGACACACATAGCACACAGCTTCGAATTTAGCTACACTGTGATATCAGGAGAACGGTCATGTTTTTTTTACTGTCAGAAACAAAACAAAAAATTAATATAAAAAATGCTTTTTGTTCTATTCTAATTATTTGACCAACCCTAATAAGCATTTTTATCAATGTTAATTTAGAATTCATTTGAGAGCAGAGCTCCGTATTCTCAAATCTCTTACGCTTAGTTAGTAGTTTTCAAGTACACCTAAATCACAGTAACACCAATTTACACAGAAGTTTAATGGAACACAATCTTACTTTTAAATATAACGACTTTTAACAAAACATAGTTAAAGAAGAAAGCACTTCGAATATAATCAAAATAAAATGCATGACTCAAATTTTCAAAAATATTTCACCCAACCAAATATGTTTAAATATTTTAAAAAGCCATATTATCTTGTGCCGCAAACTTTGCAGAAATAATAATTTGCATTTTCTTGGTGCTTTTATGAATTTCATTAATTATATAATGAATTTTTAAATGAAAATGTTGTTACATTAACATGTAATCCGAAACTCCAGAAAAACCGACTATATTTTTGTATCTAAAGCCTTCTAATAAAGCAATAATGAAATAATAATTTTGATGTGTATTGAAGCTTGTTCCAAATAGAAAGTACCTTTAAAATTCATTTCAATCAATTAATTTTATTGAAGCAATCTTTTTCAAATTCTCTATTGGTTGAGTAAGTCCTTTTAGAGGATTTTTTCACAAACTGTATTTTCTCGAAAGTGTTCGCAAACAGTGCGCGATTTATATATACATTCAAGACACTATGATCAGAGTTCTGTGGCGTACACACTTCATTTGCAAGGCTCCCTAGTGAAATATTAGCAACAAAAGCAACTGTATTAAATTCCAGTGATGTCGCTTCACTGGTTAAGGATGTAAAAAATTCAGTTGGATTAGTTAACACTTCAGCAATAACAAGATTAGCAGCTATTCGAAGTTTCAGTAATGTGATTTAGCGGTCCCAGGAGTTAAGCGATATGGAAATACATTCTTTAGGGGAAGTGCCACATCCCCTTTCCCAATCCCGCCTGTTTTTCTAAAATGTTATAGTAGTGATGTTTTTCATCTAGCTGCCAGGTATTATTACCCTCGCATCATTGCCTTCAGAGAATTTTTTAAACGGTGCGCCCAAAAACAGTGCTGAAAAATTGCGTGTGGGGTTCTATTCATTAAAAATTTAAGTGCTATTAGATTGGGTAAGTTTTTACTTTATACAAACTATATATGTATTTATTTCTGGATATCTTGGGCAATATAATAAATAATGATGATAAAAATTTTGTTTATAGAGGTTTAAAATATTTCTAGTGTTTTAACTGACATTATCTGACTAAAGATAAAAGTCAGGGGTATCCTGTAAATTTGTAACAAACATATTTATAATAAAAAGCTTTTTTTAGTATTTTATTATAAAATTCATAACTGGTTGGGGTCCCTGGCGTGTACAAAAAAATCTTAAAAAATGCAAGAATGTTTGTTTTTTGCAATAAGTATCTCCTTCAAAGAAAATTTCGATTTCGGAATTTTGACACCTCTCCCAACATTCTTGGAGGTATTTTAGCATTCGACCGCCAATGTGATTTCTCGTATTCTGCTATTGCAGTGACGATAGGATTGTATATACATGTGCATGCAAAGTGGCCTACAATAGATCGGCTAAAGTTCAAAATATTTTCCGGAAAATGCCTGTCTCTAATAGTTTCTTAAACAAAAAACAAGCTGCAAATTAATCGTTGAGCTTAACTTTCTGAACAAGTTTTTTTCTCAAATGATGTAAAAGACAGATAATCAAATTGAGAATTAACATTTTCTTTCTTTCAGATATTTTGTTCCATGTTTATGGGGAAAAAAGAAGTTAGTATGAAAGACAGGAATGTTCAACCTGCCGAAAATAATACTTTTTTTCTGTTTACATTGCGCTTTTTCAAATTGTGATGTTTAACGCTATTGAGAAAGTTGTTTCAATATCTTATCTGGAAGAATGTTATAAAACATTTTTTTAATAAATTTTAAATTTCAACTTTCATAAAAAGGAACTTAAATTTTTACATTACTATTTTAGGGAGTATTTGAGCATTTTTGTAGCAAGTGATTGGTACTGAATGCATGACTTCACACACCAAAAATTGTGAAATCACCTGAGTGCACTCATTGATTTCAGTATATTTATTTCTGCAGTTTGATTTAGCATTCTTTTCAATTGCATGCGGTGCTGAATGAAATCCTATTTCTCAGCATGATTGCAGAATTTAAAAATTAAAGCATAATTCTCGTATGAAGAAAAAATTGTGAAATAGCTGATTGTAGAAAAGCTCTAATTTCAAAAAGCATAATTGAAGTGCAGTTAAAGCCAAAGTGACAAGTGAAATTCCATTGACAGCTGCAACAATAACAACATGTTATGTTCATTAGAGCGGTTACAAGGATATGGTTATAATTTAGTTTTTGTTCTATCTTTCGGGGCCACCCTCCTAAAAATGCTAATAGATCAGAAAATAAATATTGCAAAGTTTCAGGCCGCTTAAGATAAGATGATCGGATAAATGCCAAATATTGCTAAATGGAACCGTTTATAAAAATATTATTCAGATCAAAATTAATACAATTAAATTATCTATCGAATGATATACGGGTGAAGTTCCTGGCATAAATGGTTTCGCTTTTACTGACTGCAAATCGCTCTTTTTCCTAACTTTGCCCTCAATGAGGCACGTGTTAACATTATCGGATTGGTCTGAAACTTTGCAATAATCATTTTCTCTCATCTATTGGTATATTTTAGAAGGGTGCGAAAGATAGAACAAAAAATTAAAATCACCATATACCCTGTAACCACCCTAATGTACATATTTATTTGTAAAAATGCATACATTTACGCAAAGGCAGAGTCAAAACATTTATTGTACGGCGCTAACAATTAACGCTTTAAGTAAATTAACATAACCTTTAAGTTCAATGAGAGAGCCAGTAACCTTCGGACCAACGCCTGCAAAGTATAAACTTACAGTTGTGAACACGAAAACAGCAGCAGAAATAATTTACAAACTTTTAAAATTATTTTCTTTTTTTTATTAATTTCGTAACCTAAAGATTTGTTTAACGAAAACTTTACAAACAAATTTCAAAAACGTTTTCGAAAAAAGTCTGTAGTTTTGTAGTCAATCAATTTTATTTTCCTTGATTTTAGAAAAACGTTATCGAATTGTATAACAAAAACTAATCAATTCAAAATCATTTTGACTTTTTTTTATCCAAATTTCAAACATTTACATGAAATTTTGAAAATCTTTTGGGCAAGTAGTTTGTATTCAATTAATTATAGTCTAAACAAGTAAAATTAGACATCTTTTTCGAATGTGTGCGAGGTTATCTTTCATAGAAAGAAGAAAGTCTTGGGTATCAAAAAACTCTCGTGCGGTTGTTATCTAAAATTGTAATCATGAACTTAAAAAACCTGCATACTCAGCCCTAATGCTCACAGTCATGAAAAAACTTGTTATAATATTGTGCCTGATAAATTTCTCAGAAATGTCATTCGAATTTTCTCTAAACTAACGAAATATTAATAAAAGATAGAAAATAAGTCATGAAAGGAGTCTAGAAGATCCTTTAGTTGCTAAATGTTTTGTGTGGGCGCAACTAGCTTGTATCTGATTTGTGAAGTGATTGATTGTTGCAATCATTATCTGGAGCGCTGACACATGTTGGAGCTATAGCGCTCTTCAAGAGTTAAAAATTCTCACTCAGTAAAGAAGAAGCATAAGGTACATATTTACACAGCAAACAATTTAGCGCAGATACCAAATAATGCAGTGCTGAGTTTTATGGACATTTCTACATAAAATGGAGCTTTTTTGTGTATAAAAATGGCGTGTTCACGAATTCATACATGTCCTCAACTCATTGCACATCATTTATCACACATAGGAGCACGAAGAAAACAAATGACAGACCGTATTGACCTTGTGTTTCAGGACAACTTCTGACTCCTTCATACTATTATATATACATACTAGATAACTAGATGATGCCTAAAATAATACTAAAGTGATCCATGAAATTGTTCGAAATTGGTTATTCACAAAATAGTCTTAAAATAGTCCCAGAACTATTCCCGAAGTGATACTGTAATTACTCCGTTAAATGGTTTCGAAGTAGTCTCAAAATTACCAGGTGTTGTCTGAAATGTTGCCTAAATAATACCGAGGAAGAGATTCTGAAATTGTTTTACATATGCTCATCTTGAAATAGTCGTCGAATTATCTGAAAATTATTCTTATCCAGAAATGATCCTGAAATTGTCCCAACTTGCAAAGTAGTCTTGATATATCTTTAAATAGTCCTGAGGTGTTCCTGAGTCATTTCAAATGTTCACGAAGCAGAATATACAATCCGATACAAAACCATCCTCTTCAACATTTGATCGAAAGTCGTCAATAGTTAGGATGGACAAAGGTGGCACTTAGCTCCATATTAGTTGTTATTCACACACATCACCTCTTCATTAAATCGCCCGTGTTTTACTGTATGAATCGATGTGTCCAAACTTGAATGAGAAAAAAAACGGTAGTCCCGTTTTTAGTGTCATTTTTTCTCTTACCGCACTATTACGATAAATTAAAAAATAAATTTTAAGACTAACAAACAAAGCTAGTGCCCTTTTTTTAGTTCTTATGCTATGACTATCAGCTCGATGTTTCACTTAAGAGCTATAAAGGTCGAGAAAAATTATAAAACTAAAGATAAAAGTTCACTACTCACAGAAACTTAATAGAATCACAATTTTATTTAATGAAATAATTAAGTATTCCTTTTCACATAGGGCCCTTTGCATCAGCAGCCCCAAAAAAATATTACCCTTTTACAAAAACTATCAGACCAATTCTAAATATTCTCGCGGAATTTGTTCTCGCGGATTTTTTATTCCCGCGGAAAAATTCCTCCAATTCTTTTCCCTAGGGAGAAGATAATTGGGGAATAGAATTTCGAATTTTCGAAGTCAGCTGTTTTGTGACATTGAAATTTCGTTGCGCATTTCTTATTTTGTTAAAAAATTGTAAAGTTTAATTATTGTTGCCAATTTGTTTGAAATTAAGAAATAAGGTATAAACAATGACATTATTGCATTTCATGTGGTATTCACTGAAATGAGTAATGAATTGGTGCCACAGCAACATCAACAGATGGAGCATAAGAAGAAGACCGGCGGATAACACAAATCCGCCGTAGTTGCCTGCATTCATTCTGCAAAGCAATTTTCTGGCGGCCAAGTCGAGTCGAGTTCGCCTTTCGCCATATGCCAAACTCTAATTTAAGCTTCTTAAAAAATCCTTGCGCAATTCTTGGACGGCTGACATCGAATATGCGAAGAGCTCTTCCGTTGACTATGATATACTTCGACTCAACTAAAGAAGATTGTGTTGTTGTTGTGTTGTATAACAGTGAGACTATTGTGGTAGACATGTAATATACATATTTTAGCACAACTTTTGTCCTACAAATAAGTGTTCTTCTTAAAAGAACGAATTTCCTTTAACTATTTGATAGCATTCCCTTTAATTAACAAGTGAAAAACTCCTGTGAAATCGGCAGACAGATCTCCCTCTCCCTCACATCATAATACCTACTTTTCTCCCATAACCGGTTCCGCTTTTCGAACATCGTTCAGAATCGGGAAAGGGAGAGTGAAAAAACTTCACAAGGAATTTTTTATTTAGAATACGAGATGTGGAAAGTGAAAAAACTCACAGGAATTTTATTTAGAATACGAGGAATGGGAGAAGGGAAAAACTCGCCCGGAATTTTCGTTTAGAATGGGCTGTATATAAAATAGTTAGTAGCCGTTTCATTTTTTACAATAAAGACAATCAAAATAAAACGCATGCGCAACTACTCAAAGATGTTGCACCCAACCAAATAAGTGCCTATTTTTAAAAAAGCCATATTATCTTTGCAGCAAATGCACCGAAAATAAAATTTTTAATTTTTCGTGTTTTTCTAATTTTTGCAAGTTATTGAAAATAATTTATTTTGATTGTCATTTGTTGCATTGACAATAAAATCAAAACACCAAGGAAAACCGACGACATAGATGTTTCACTACATTAGGCATTCAATAAAGCAATAATGAGATAATTAAGAATTTGTATTTGTATGGAAGATTGATTTCAATAAGTGATTTAATGTAGAAAACTTGACTAATTATTTCATTAAGCCTCTGTGTCAAATTGGCATTATTTCACTAATGAAACCAGTCTTGTTCTACATGTCAAAATTCCGAATTAAGCCGGACCCTAATGTATATAAGTGAAATTATTTTATTCACACACTATTCGGCATTTCGATTACGTTCCCGTTCTACGCTCCGCTTTAATCGACGTCGTATTCTAGCATTACGACGGATCGTAGGGACGAGAAGAGGAGACCAATGATTTTTTCGAAATCAGCTGCGAATCGACTGTGTGAACATTGGAACAAATAATTAAAGACAAATTATCTGTAAAAAACACTGAAAGACGTTTATATTTCATTATCCACGCCATTTTGTACAGCAATAGAATATATTGCCGCAGTGTTATATTTTTTGAGTAAAGTGCTTTCATAATTGTAGTGTGTTTTTGTCGTTCTTTGGCATCCCCTGCCGTGGCCACCAGTTTTGTTAAAACGGATTCCTGCACGATTATAGCTGACATTTTTCTGAATTTTATGGATGCTAATTTCATTGCACTGGCCTAAATGCTTTATAAAGATTTATGTTATTCTCTCCGCAAGATTGTTTTACGTTTTCGCTTCACCTTCCTCTACTCCGCAGCTTGCTTGGCATATAACTGGACCCAACGACCGACCAAATTATAGCTGTCTATTATAATGGAATCAATAGCCGCGGCATTATTTGTGGAGTTGGAAAGCAACGCGATACGAAAATGGCCAGGCGAGAATGGAAAGCAATATTGCGAGATTGTGGATATCCATTTGAGATGAGTGACGATTGTAAGAATTGAACGTAAAGTGTAAAGTTTAATGACTTATTTTCCTTATTTAGGTTCAAAAACTTTCGTCGTCTTAATAAGGATGCTTTCAAGTATGTGTTAGATACTTTCGCGCGCGAAACAAATTCGTCCAGGACTTGGCATCGACAGCTGCCCTAATATTGTTTTAGCTGCTTTGAGAGTTTTTGCAGAAGGCAGTTACCAGCATGGAATAAAATAAAATAAATGTAGGCGCGATAACCTCCGAAGAGATCTTAGACGAGCTTCTCTTCCATTTACGTCAGTGCCCTGGTTTCCCCTACAAATTGCCGGACGGACCTACCTGTTTTATGCCGACTCCGACGGCATCTCCAGGCAGATGAGTTTTCACTGAGAGCTTTTTCATGGCAGAATATCACTCGGAGCGCTGCCAAACACTACGAGGGGCGAGCGGCTGAAAATTTTCTTCTAAATTGAAAAACCTTATTTCTAAAATTTTGATGTTGCTTTGCCGGGGTGGAACCAGGGCACACGTGTGGTAGGCGGACACGCTACCATGCACACACGGTGCCACCAGCATGAATAGGGCGGATTATAATGTAGGAATGGAGAGTCACAGTGTCAAGTCCACTGTCTATGTTGTCTGGATGTAATGCAACCAAATATGCCGCTCAGTGGATAACATTTGACAAAGTAAAGAGGAGAGATAACAAGCGAGCAGAACTTTTATGCGAAGCGCGAAGCTTCCAGGAGTCATCACATATCCCGCTTGTTGCGATTAACTTAGCCACGTCTCATACTGCACGTGTGTGTGGAAACAATACAAACAATCACCATGAAGCCTTTTACGTTTCTCTACGAGTTTTACTACATTTTTTGTTAAAATTCTGTTATAAATAGAGATAAAAAGAAAATAATTTCCGCCAACTAGTTTTGGGCACAAAAACTTAGAAAAAACGGAGCTACGATCGAAATGCAGAATACACAAACGCGAACGATTCGAAGTTGGATCCTTCCTCTTGCTTTCTTCTCGGCTTTGTTACCGACAGGTTACAGATATCATGATTTTATATTGAAGTTTATCGGGCTCTATTGTACCAAACCACTGAACACCGTCTATAGCAAATCGGTAACAATCCGAACAAATCGATTACTTTCCGATATCAAGTCGATAACTTTTTTATAACAAATCGATAACACTTTTCGATAGCAAATCAATAACATTCAATAACAAGTTGCTAACACTCCTTTAACTAATCGATAAACTTTTTCACAACGCATCGACAGCTTTTCGATAACAAAACGTTACCAAGCGCTAATAAATTGCAAAACACTCCGATGCAAATGGATAACTTTTTGATAAAAAATCATAAAAAAAAAACAAATACTTCCACAGATTCACCCTGGCTGAATTAGGCAAAGCTTCTCTTCCGATTCGCGTTGTGCTCCATTTAATTTTCCTTTCGAATTGGCGGACGAGGCGTACAGCTGTTTTATGCCGAATCCTGACGGCTGATGCATTGTCACTGAGAAGGTTTAACGAGAGAGAAATACAATCGAATGTTTGGCAACCGACGGACGTCACCGCATACTGTATCTGTTTCTATATTTTTGGATGTTGCTTACCAAGTGTCCGCGAATATCTTTTCGATAGAAGGCGATAACTCGTCGATAAAAAATGTATGTCATCGCGAGGAACAATGATACACCATTCAATAACAAATGCGGTAATTCGGCTATACCTCGTCGTGATAACATGCCATAATAAACCATGGACGAACGCGTCATCTTAACCTTATGCTTACATTCTGATATATCTCGCGGACAATAGCAAGTGCCAAAGTCTCGGATAAAAACATTCTGTTAATATTTTTGTGAATGATTAATTGAAACAACTATAAAATAATACGTAAGCATCTGTAACGGATCTAAACGTATACGTGATGATTGAGACGACAAAATATATAAAATAGCAAATAATATCAGCATGAAAGATTACTTTGGTTCTATGTTTAACGACTGAGGAGTAGAGCAAAGATAAGGGGAGTCACCCAGTCGATTTAGATGAATACTGCTACTTTGCATTATGTCTTGCAATACTATTATATTAGAGACAAGCGATGCTATATTCCCCTCGAGCTCACAAACTGACTTGCTGAAGCTTATTGCCCGCATTATTCATTACATATTTTGGAAGAATCACTAAACACGCAACAGCGGGACTGGGACAAGGCGACAGTTATTTTGATTGTACCTGTATACTTTCTTCAAAGCCCGTATCACCCGCAGTGGGGCTCGATCCGGAATCTGAAAGTATATTTAATATAATATATGCGACGATATCATGAAAAACAGTGGGCTAAAACCAGACAAACTCAGATTCATATCCAGCACGATAACAGATGATTTGTATGTCAGGCTGAATATCGTATTTTTCATGAATCAATAAACTTAAATCATAATCTTAATTGGGATTGCAATGCCTATCTGATATGCTAGCATATTGAAACCGCATGGCAGAGAATTTAAAAATTTAACATAATGAAATCTCAACCTCACTCAATCGGACACACTGTTAAAGCTTAACAATAATTTTTTTACACTACGGACAGCAACACGCAACAATAACGCAGTAGGCATAACACATCAAGTATCGGAATCTGTAACATGAAAACGATCCGTGTCCCTGACGTGTACATGCTTCTTGCTGGTATGCATCAACACAGTACACAAAAAAATTCTACAAACGCAAGCAACCGCAAGGATTGATCTATGCCTCCAGTATACAGGTTGTTCACCTGATCACCACAATTTTTATAGCGTTTACACATTTGCAGGTACATGAAGTCCTAAGATACAAAAACTATCCTAAAAGACAACAGCTGTTATATGAAACCAATGCTTACTAAACCGCACTTCACATGCATTCAACACTGTTGGTTAAGCTCAGCGCTTTAGTAATATCAAAAAAACGGTAAATCAAAACAAACGACATGAAAATATAAACTATATATAAATAATACCATACTAAGTATCTAATTAAGTCGCAGCGCAAAGTTATCAAGATATGTACAAGGAAAGCACAAAGAGAACGAGGTCAGTCAGTGGAGTAATAAAGGAGAGAGAAAAAAACTGGCGACATATGAACGAAATGCGCGCATTTCAAAGTTTAAAGGTTATCTGTCGTCATTTGTTTATGCATATTAAATGTATCAAAATATGGAAACCTCGCAAGTAACGAAACTGTTGTAGGACTCTAGTATTGAATACATATAACTGCAATTAAGTGCTTACATATAAGCAAATAAATATATATTATAACAGATAGATTACAGCAACGAATAGTAAAATAGCAGCATTAATGTTTTTTTGTAATTTCATCGATTAAATTCGTTTTTTTTATTTCCCACATTTTCAAGAAAAAACTTCTAGGAATATTGTACTGAACAACTATGTAACCAATCTTAAACCGTTTTCGAAAAACTCGAAAACTCAGGAAAATTTAACGAAAATTTAAAACTTTTTATTTGAGGTCTCTGAATTCTCCGATGGTATGCAGTTTGTAGACACAAATATTTCATCTGACAAGGTACAAATTAGAGTCTCTCAAATTCGCATTTCATTTTGACAATCAAAAGGTCTTCAGATCTTCATATAAACAATGCACACAGCAGAAAGTTGTCAAAAAATTAATTCGTATTTTGCTATATCTAAAACTTGTACTGTGTAAAACTAAAGTTAATTGCTACCAACTGTATACTCAACAAATGTCGAGAAACTCCAACAAACCACAAAGCTCGAAAATTTTTCTAAAAAATTCTCGAAGTTTGATATTGTTTGAAAACGATTCGAGATTGGTTGCATAATTTCAGTTCTATTCAGAGTTTTTCTGTAAAATGTTTAAAACAAAAAAAACTTTGAAGACTTTGCAAACTGCTATTGTTCATGTGCGCTGCTGAATATGTAGACATCTGAATGTTGTTCAGGTTGAAGCTAAACGTGGCACTACATTTAATGTTAAATTAAAAAATAATAGATCAAAGGCCGTGTGCTGAGAATACTTCAGTGATTGATTTCAGTGGAGGTTTGGAGGTACACTGATGGTAAATGAAATAGAGCCAGTACTCCGAAAATTATATAAACAAAAACCTCTCAAAAACTTGGATGAAGAATGTAATAGGTGTGCAAGGTAAAATTATGGGTTCAACATTGGTACATTTATTAAGTTCCAAAAAGCTTAAACGACACGCCCGGAAATTTTAAATTCATTGGAGTGTCCTATTTCATTGCGACTTAAAACAGAACCAAGGGATCTTTGAGATTACATAGAACGCTTCGAGAATCATTCAAGGGGTTGAAAAGCGCAATTCATGGCTCCACAACCCAAAGCGGACAACAAAACAGCATACAATTTTTGCTAGACACTTAGGAATTCCTGGGCTTCAAATCGGTTAAGTTTCCAAAGTTACTCTTCTTGGTTGAGTCAAATGGTTTGGTTAAGTCAAAAAGTTTGGGTGAGTCAAAGGTTTCGATCGAAGAGTCAAAAGGTTCTATAGGACTAACGTCCGCAAAATATGGGACAGAAAATTCGATGATGTTTTAAGTCAACCATTGTTCCACTCGTCTTATATAAGCTTTGTTTTGTAATCACGCCCAAAATCCATTTTACGATTTTAAAAAATCTTGATACCCTCAAGATGTATAAGAACCAAACGCATGCGAAATAAACAATTTCATTTTAGAATCAACCAGTAAACCAGTGGAAAAAATCTTGGTAAGACGATATCAAAGGTAACCTCCCGCAATAGCGAACTTTTTCTTTAGCAAAAGTCAAATTAGGGAGGCCTTATGTAATGCTTTTTGATTGATTCGCATATTATGAAGCAGACCACACACAACTTGTATGTATCGAAGGTATAATGGATGCTCCACAAATACAAGGATTAAATGAAAAAAATAATTTAAAAAAATGTTTTAAGTTAAACGGTTTTATTGAAAACAATACTTACATTAAGTAATAATAATACTAAAAGCTAGAAAATAATTAGGTAGGTCCTAGGTACTAGTCATCACACTCCTCATCAATCTAGGGCGTTGTCAGACAATTAAATAAAAGCGTTGGACGCGTCAAATTTCTATTGATAGTCATAAGTAAGACCAACTGAACCTTAATCAGGTTATGCTACTCCTCACATTTTTAGAAATTTCACGCGTCCAACGCTTTTATTTAATTGTCTGAACAACGCCCTAGATTGGGGAAGTTACTTAAATTAATTACAAAATTCGTTGCCGGCCGTCAAGCTAAATAAAACCGTTTAAAAACTGGTATATCGGATTTAAATACATCATTTCTACATATGAGACAGGATATGACCAAAATTAATGAGACAAAAAATGAGCGAGGACTGGCTATTTCACTAGAACATCAATGTGTACTACAAATCTGAGGTCGACTAGCTTCTCAGATAACAGAGCCTGTATCGAAGCAGTAGGAAAATACGTGAAACACACGTGGCGCACTGAGTGTTATTATAGTCATAATACATTATAATTTTAGGAATAATTTCACAGATTCATATTTATCGCTGAGTGAAATAGTTTTGTGGCACGTGTTCATCACACACGATACAGGCCCATACAAATTTAGAAGCTGACATTTTCGTAGTTTTATAAACGAGTGACTTTAATTTACTATCAAAGAAAAATTTGTAGACATCCGGACGTGTCCTCATGCGCATATTGCCACGTAGATTAGTCACAGAAGTTCTAGGCATACAATGGAAACGTCTAGGACCTGCGCAATTCCGTGCAGTAACGCAACCATATTATCGCCGTACACGAGAAATCGGCAGACAACACTTTCCCTTCATTCGTAGCTAGCGAGGGAGATGGTGAACCTTATGCCTCAAACCCGACGAGGGTTCATACTTCCAGCCATAGACTGTGCATCATCATGAGTTGATTTAATACCGGTTATATAGCCTGTTACACTGCTAGAGTTAGTTAACTTGTCTGTTTCGATTATTCGCAGATATTTTCGAAAACTCATCTGATATAGTGGCATCTGCTGATTAGGGACTTCATCGTCACCTTAAAACTTAATTTTTTTTTAAGCAGTTTTATTTTTTATTCGGTGCTATCTTCTATAATCTAAGGCCCTTCAATGTCTGGGGTTTTTGGCTACTCGGTTTGTAATATTGATAACGAATTTTGGGAAATTTCCGCTTATTTGAAACTTCTGCTAACGTCCGAATCGCTAATTTGTTGAATAAATCACTCCAATATTCTGTATTGCAAATGGTCTTTATAGACTACTTCGGAATTAGTACATATACTTCACTTCGCACTGATAGCGTGTTTAAATCAAACTGATTGCTGACTACTTGCGCTGCTTTTATACTCTCCGTTGCTTTATTCGCATATTTCTACTAAAGTCTAGACGTTTCGCCTTCTAGACTGCTGTATCTCCTGCTTGGTAATTGAGCTACATATATGCGTGTGTATGTGTGAGCAACTACTCCGACTGATGACCACAAGTGCGTGCGTGAGTTATTCTTCGTTAACTTTTATGTACGTGTGTAATGATTAAATTCATGTATTCATGTACACAAGAGTGGCAGCTTGCTTTATTGTTGTTGTGCCTTTATTTACTAACAGCTTAGTGATACTAAAATTCGCAACAATATGATTTCTATTATCGCTGAATTTATCAACTCGAATTCCTTTGCAATGAATTACTCATAGCGAAAAGAAGTAAATTTTAATGTTAGTTTCCCGGCGCACCGCTGGCATTTTTACACACATATTCGGAACTTGTGTGGGATTTGCAGTAAGCATCGCTGTTATGATCACTTCATCGCTCATACATTTGTATGTATGTTTGTGTTTGTTTTGTTTCATATACGGAGCATAAGTAAAACTTATAATATATCATAGAAATTTCGCTGTTTACTGCTCCAGTTTACCATTTCGTAAAAAGGTTGCAAATAAAGACAAAAATATTCCCATTTCACACAACATTGTGACACAAAGATAAGTTGGTAGTAGAGGTACATAGCGATAGAAGCGCGGGGACAAAGCTGTAGATATTCGTAGTTAAAAACACTCCACATTACAAAGAAGAAAAAATTATACTCTAGATAACTACTCCACTTAGCAACATACCTTCGTAAAGGTCTAGTTAACCACAGGAGGAAAAAAGTGTAAAATCGTGCGGATTCATTTTCCACGCTCTAGACGTGGTATGTAGGATCTGGGTGAGTGTGTCAGTTGGCGTAGTATGCGTGGAGCGTGTTGCCTTAACGCGGATCAGGTTCATATGTCTGGTGCCAATACATCAAATAAGATAATGATCGCGTAAGGTATTTGACAAATGAGGTCACCTCAGCAGAAACTCATCTGCCTTCAGATTTCATTGAAGTCGATATGTAGGTCCACCGATTTATAGGAAAGAGCAGCTGTGTGCTGCTGTCGAGAAGCTCGGCCTATGAGGCATATTGAGCTAACGTTTTATTATTATGTTTTTATTTGTGTTAGAAAGCACAGGCATGTTAATGAGTTGCCCAGCATATGCCAAAATCCAAAGACAGAGTAGCAGAGCCTCAGTGCTCGCAACAATAGGAGCCATCATCATCAATAGCAACCAAGAGTGTAGAAAAACAATGATGATCTTCGTTTAAGTTGTATGTAGTAATGTTGTATATCTATACAAATACAGCTCCACACAAATTGATTGCATATGCAGAGCGCGCAAATTAACCCACATACACCGACTTTCAGCAGACTTCGAATTAGTTGTTAGGTAAATTGTTGTGTAGACAACAACTAAACATTTCGTGCAAGTTTCGTGCATCATAAGTTGGATACTGAAGTGTGCCACTATTGTATTTTTTTTATCTAAAACCTCACATTAGTATACATACACACAGTAGCAAACAAAAAATGAGAAGTGCAAATGTTTACGAATTTGTAACTAAAATCTATATGATTATAAAACCCGGTAGGAAGTCTAAGTTCGGGTGAAACCGAACAGTACATACCCAGCTGTACACTGAAATGTTGTTGTTTGTTTTGTGTGCTTAATATGTTACAAGGCTGACACAATATACATATACATATAGGCTCTATTCTGAACTAATTTGTTTCGTCGAGTTAAGGCTTGCCCGATACATCGAAAGGTGCTAGTCCTAAAAGGGCGGTGCCACGCCATTTTTTAATCGTAATTGTTTTTTCCTATTTATTGTTATAGATGCCACTTGGAAATGAAATGCATTGATATAAGCTCTTTTTTGCAGAGATATAGCTTATGTTAGTCGTCCACGACCCTTTTAAAAATCTTTATATAAAAGGGCGTGGTCCTTAACACCCGATTTCGTTAATTTTTCTTCAAAGCATCTTATGGTTAAAGGCAACCTCTCTGCCGAATTTTGTTACGACAAGTTTAACGATTTTTGATTATGATTAATAATATTTGTAAAATGATTTTATCACAAGTGGGCGGTGCCACGCCCATTTTAAAAATTTTACAATTTTTATCAAAGTCTCAATATCAGTCCAACGTCAAATTTTCAACATTCTATTCGTTCACCTATTCTTACTAAATATCAGGTTTTTTGTGCTTTCCAAAATGTTATATATAAAAAAGTGGCGTGGTTATCATCCGATTCGCTCATTTTCATACCAATCTATTCTGGTCCAGATAAGCTCGTGTACCAAATTTGGTGAAGATATCTCAATATTACTCAAGTTATCGGTTAACGGACAGACCGACGGACGGACATGGCTCAATCAATCGTACTAATGATTTGATATATGGAAGTCTATATCTATCTCGATCTTTTATACCTGTACACCAACGTTATCCAATTAAGTTAATACCTGTGTACAAGTACAGCTGGGTATATATACTATGACATCGAAGTTCCGAAAAACACTACGAACATTTCAAGCTTTTATTTGACGTTCTCTTGAGTATGCAGGTTTTTAGCCCAATCAGTTATATGAATTTCGTTTTCGAAAATTTGAAAATTCCAAGAAAACTGACGAACATTTGAACTTATTGGAATTTTTTCGAGTGTGCGGTTTTAGCCCAATCAATTTTATATCTCCACAAAGTACCAAAAAGCTTTCTTATATAATGGAAGCGCTAATTAAGTAGTAGAAAATCGTATGGAAGAACCCTGAATACCCTTCGTATTGTTAAAAAAGCACAGACGAATTTGGATGGGAGACTAGACTAAAAATGGATGGGTACAAACTCCAAACTTAAAAAAGTTCAGAGAACTCCCAAAATAAATGCGAATGCACGTACAAATTGTTTCGACATTTTGAATTTTTTCGCAAACTTGTGATTGGTTGCTGAAAGACGTTAGGCACAAATTCATAAGGTTTTTTGTGCGTGTAAATAAGGACGATATATATTGTCGTGACGAAATTATAAAAATACTCTGTAAAATTTGTAGCAGTAAAAACTACTGACAAATAGAAAGCAGTTATGCTATGAAATTGAAAGTTTTTTTAATGTATCAAAAACAACACCGTAAACCAGATTTTATAAAACGATTTCAAAGAGTTCGAAAGTTAGGTGTTACATCTCCATAAAATTTTGTAAAATTTTAGGAAAGTTTAATTAGTAATAAGACACAGAGTCGGATATTAAATACACAATCCAATGTTTTGTCATGGCAAACTTCTCTCTTTAACTAAAGACCAATAGGATACAAGCACGTGTTGCAGCTGCACACACATAGCAGAAAGATAGTGTTAAAGGAAATTTTAATGATATTTCTGTATTATTCTATTTTCGTGTTAACTGACAATTTTGTAGCTGAAACTATGCAAAAAACAATAGCAAAACTCGCGGTTCGACCGAGCTACGCAGCTGGTAACACTAAGTATTTTATATTATGATCAAATTATCATTGCATGAAACAAGTCCGAATTTTCACGTCGCTCGGCAACAGGACGTCACAGCTCTGTGAAAATCAATTGGCAAGAATAAGCTAGAAGTAGAAATAACAAACAATGACGACAAACAACAACTGCTGTGATAGTTGAATGTTATAGCAGCGGCGCCTAAACGTTGCCGATGAAGGATAATCAGCAGTACCGAGTGGATCTATACAACGAGCGTTGGCAGTTGTCTAGTACTTGTTCTAATCAATTAGATGTTTGATTTCAGGAAAAATTGAATCATAACAATCATAAATACTATACATGTCCGAGTCCGTGAGCTCGATTCGAACCCCGCGACTCTTATAAATCAGTAGGGCCGTTCTAACAACAACAAAAAATTGTCATATCAAAACCATTTCCAAAAAATTCAGAAGTATTTCAAATAGAAGGTTGTTTAGATTTGTGTTCGCTACGAAGAGCGCATATTAGAGCTACCGATTTCTTCTCGTACACAAGCGAGAATTCGAAACCCCGAGACATCGAGAACTCGACTTCTCGCGGGGATTCTCCTATCTGAAGTAACTTCGTAAAACTCGCAAGCTTCTCGACATTCAATTTAGGGCTATTGTACATCTTATATACTTTGGTTCATAATATCCTAATTTTATCGAGAAATAGAGAACTCGGCTTCTCGGAGCTCTCGAATTGAATTGAGTCGCTGCATTGGCGTATTCTAATACATTTCCAGTGTTTTTTACTTGTGGTTTTGTGCAAATTTCGCTTGTGCTACAGGAGAAATCATGAGCTCTATATAAACAGCCAATACATTGATTAAATTGAATCAATATCTACTCAACAAGTTCGAGAAATCGTAACCCCTAGATCTTATTACAAGGAAAATGAAAAGACCTTTTAGTTATTAAAAATTCGGGACTCTCTCTGATATCCCGGGCATATGAGTTGTTTCAACTTTGTATGGAGGAAATCGAAGGCTGTTTCCAAAGAAATTGTCCTAAATCAATAAGAGTTTTGAGAGACCCAAATCTTGTACCTTGTTAGACTAAAATACACTGGGCTACAAAATGCAAATTAAAATATTCAGAGACTAAAGTAAAAAGATCAAATTTTCAGTAAAATTTCCTCGAATATTTTTTAAACGTTTTTGAAATCAGTTACAAAGCGCATACATGTTCTCCCAAATTCGAAATTTTATTAATTGACACTGTTATTTTCTGTGCGCTGCTGTATGTACATATTTAAAGCCACCATTGGCCTAACCGTTCGCTTCATTCATATTCTCACGCTAACTATGCGCAATAATAACTAAAATTTATCTGTACGATAACATAATTTTATTTCGTAGTATTGAACTTTCGTTATCCAACCACCTGCGTTTTGCAGTTTCTTTTGCTTTGCTTATCTACCTCGTACTATTTGTTTTTGTTTCCGTTCTTTGTAAGTCTGATTTTTTGCAGGAACAATGCCAAGCGTAGTCCTCATTCTTACTGCCACCCAGTTCGCTGACATTGGCAGTCATCTGTTTGGCTAACCTTCGCCAGTTTACTGAGAAATTTTTATTTTAGGTAAATGGTTTGTGTCGACAAAAGGTTAACGACTACGTTCACTCGTTTAGCGTAACAATGTCAATCAACTGTTTCTTTTGTATTGTTGCCTGGAGAGTTAAACAAGTAAAGAAGGCTAAGTTCGGTGTAACCGAACATTACATACTCAGCTGAGAACTTTGGAGACAAAATAGGGAAATCATCATGTAGGAAAATGAACCTAGGGTACCCTGGAATGTGTTTGTATGACATGGGTATCAACTGGAAGGTATTAAAGAGTATTTAAAAGGGAGTGGCCTTAGTTCTATAGGTGGACACCTTTTCGAGATATCGCCATAAAGGTGGCCAGGGTGACGCTAGAATGTGTTTGTACCAGGCATGCTAACCAACGAACCGATATCATTTCGTTACGATAATTAACGTTAATAAACGAAATAAAGTCATTTCGTTTCGTTTATTACGTTAAGAAGGTCAAATTAACGAAATGATTTTGTTTCGTTTTCTGCATATCAAAACGTAAATTAAATCGGTTTATGCTGATTATTAATTTCAAACTATGCTCGCAAAGCTGATTGATGGCGGAGTCGTTAAGGTGAAAGCATTAGCCAGCTGATTGCAACTTTTCTCATGAATTTTGACAGTACGAACATTTCTCAGAGTATTTTTGACATTACCACCAACGAATTACAAACAAATTACATGGAGTTTGTGTGTATGTCCCGTCGCTGTTACCACCTTACGGCTTCACCATGGCTATAGCATTGCCAGCACAATTCAAACATAAAGTATCACGTTTTTTGTTAACGTTTTAACGTTAACGAAAGCTTTTCGTTTCGGTTAAAACGAGATACAATTTATCTTGATAATTTCTTTATCGATATATTTCGAAGTGTTTTCAAGGAAACGTGGAAATTTTTTGATAAACGATTAGCTAACGTTAAGGTGCTCCTGGTTTGTACGATACGGGTATAAAATGAAAGTGGTAATGAGTATTTTAAAAGGAGTGGGCCTTAGTTCTTAGGTGGACGCCTTTTCGAGAAATCACCTAAAGGTGGACCAGGGGTGATTCTATTATGTGTTTGTACAATATGGGTATCAAATTAAAGGTATTAATGAAGGTTTTAAAAGTGAGTGCCCTTAGTTGTATATGTTGAAGGCGTTTTCGAGACATCGACCAATTATGGACGAGGTGCCCAGAACATAATATGTCGGGTACGCTAATTTTATTTATATATGTAATACCCCGAACAGTATTCTGCCATGATTCCAAGGCTTTTGATTTCGCTCTGCAGAACTTTTCATTTTCTTCTACTTAATATGGTAGGTCACACCATTTACAAAGTTTTTTCTAAGTTACATTTTGCGTCAAAAAACCAATCCAATCACCATGTTTAATCCCTTTTTTCGTATTTGGTATGGCATTATTTTTTCATTTTTCGAAATTTCGATATCGAAGAACGTGGGCGTGGTCTAAGTCGGATTTCGCACGGTCAACCCACCTACCAAAAGTTTCATGTCGCTTTATCCATCTTGGTACGATTAGCGCACTTGTCGGTTTTTCGAATTTTCGATGTCGAAAAGTGGCGTGGTTATCGTCCGATAGCGATCTGAGATGAGTGCCCAGAAAATTACATACCAATTTCATTAGATACCTCAAAATTACTCAGGTTATCGTGTTTACGGACGACGGACGGGCATGGCTAAATGAATTTATCTTTTCGCCCAGATCATTTTGATATATAGAAGTCTATATCTATCTGGATTAGTTTATGCCGTTACGGGGTACCGTTATGCGAACAAAACTAATATACTCTGAGCTCTGCTCAGCTAAGTATAAAAACGTTTAAGTGATGATGTCGGGTGCAGGTGATGTGATGTTAATACTTTAATTATATTATTTATTTATTTATTTATGATTTTAGTTTATTCGTTTTAATTTAAAAAATACACAATTTCAGTCAATAAA
This sequence comes from Eurosta solidaginis, assembly GCA_029619165.1. Classification (NCBI taxonomy): domain Eukaryota; kingdom Metazoa; phylum Arthropoda; class Insecta; order Diptera; family Tephritidae; genus Eurosta; species Eurosta solidaginis. The sequence continues at coordinate 17,402 of JARSSU010017745.1, read as the reverse complement.
TTTTTATTAAAATAATGTATGAGAAAATTAAGTTGAGATAAAAGTGTATGCAAAAAAGTTTCCAAGATATTAGAAATGTTCTCCGTACCTTTTTTTATTGAGAGTTTTCGAATATAAAGACGTACATCAGTGAAATTTTGACTAATTTCAGCAATTAAATTCTTTTTTATTTATTTATGATAATTTAAGCAAAAATCACAAGAACATATAACTGAAACTATGAAACTAATCTAAAAAACAATTTCGATAAAATTCGTAATTCGAGAAAATTTTACAATTGAGAATGCAGTTTTGTAGCCCAATTGATATACTCTAACAAAGGTCAAAGGTCTCTCGAAATTCATTTTTGCCTGAGAACATTTCTCACAATTTCTTTTTTTTATATAAAGAAAATATTATCACACAATGTTTAACAGTTTTATAGTTTGAAACAAATTACACACATAAACAGAATTTTTTTCTTAAATATCGGAGTTAAAAAAAGAATTTAGTTCACGATTTTTGATAAAAATTGCACTGCTATTTTTGTGTTTCCCTGTTGTAGATCCTTCTATAACATAACAATTCGTAATGAAATTTATTATGCTTCACACAACTCAACTAAGCTGGGTGTTATTCTCAAAACTATTGGCCTAAATAAAAACTATTTTCGAAATTTAATTCGAAAAGTCAATGAAAAGATTTCCCCACTGCACTAACGCACTCTAGCCACTATTATCGGATCACGCTCTGGAAACACGATAACTTGAGTACATTTTGAGGTATCTAATGAAACTTGGTAACGTTGCAACTCATCTTCGTCGCTATTAAAATGTCCAAAATCGACGAAAACCACGCCCACTTTTATATAAATAAATTTTGAAAGCACCAAAAACGTAGTTACTTATTCAGTAAATAATGAACTGAGGATTAGTGAGGTAGGTTCACCGCCTACATATGCAAAAATAAATTTCACAAATCATTACAAACTCTTCACCATATTCTCCTGTTTTATGTGTCTGATAAAAAGTTAACGAAATCGCTGAGGTGCCACGCCCCAATTTTACATCTAGATTTTTAAAGGATCGATAGTCGAAATAATTTTTGCAGATAATAATCTTATAGCAATCCTTTTTTTTACTCTAAAACCCATGTAGATAACTCCTCTATAAATAAAATTCTCATGTCCAGTGTTATTGATTGAACTCATTTTGACAACGCCTCTGAAGGTTTCTCTGAAATTTTGTGAGCATATTGATCGGATTTTATCTATTTTCCATGCCCCAAAATGGTAGGGGTGGAGCGCCCTCATTTTTTAGACACCATTTTTGTTATCTTTTATAAAACAGCATTCAAAAATAATACAGCCATCTGGAACTGGGACTGCTAATAAGGAATGGAGAATAATAAAAAGAAGTAGAGAGAGAAAAACGAGGGAAGGGTAAAGAGACTGAGAAAGAGATAGTGTTAGACGAAGATAGAGAGAGCGCGGGAAGTAGACGGAGAGGGAGCTTGAGAGAAAAGTGATGTAAAGACGGAGTGAGAAAGAGACGCAGAGGGAGGAGTGAATAAAAGGATAAGGACAAGGAAGAGAGGGGAAGGAGAATAAGAGATAAAAACTTCTTAAAATTTGTGCAGATAGAACGAAGAAACGTCTGTCGGATCTGCTAGTATATGTACATATATATTAAAGCAAACATAAATGAAAGCATTATTTTCTTCAGCACAAGATGCTTACACCAAAGGCAAGTCAGTCGATACTGCATTGCATAGGGTGGTCATGAATATAGAGAACGCCCTGAATACCACGAATATGCTTTAGGTGTATTTCCGGACATTGCGGGGCTTTCAACAGTGTCTCGAAACGAGCCATTATGGACATCTCAGCTCGATTGAAGTATATCCGGCTTTAACAAATTATATTGTCTCCATTTTAAGCTGCAGAATGATCACATCGCGATGAACAGAGAAACGCCGTAAAGTGGGGTATTATTACCAACGCTAGACATCAATCAGGCCATACTTTACTAAAAAAAACTCTATATCAACGGTTTTTAATTCTTTAAATGTCATCACGGTATGTACGAAAACCAATTAAAATACTTGAATTTTGTAATTCTCCGGTCAATGTGAAATAAGTTTTTTTTATTTGCACCAAACGCTAATGGCTAAAAGAGCCTAAGAAAGTCTTAGTAAAAATACTTGAAATTAGGCGTGCTAAGGCCGAAAACTAATTTGCAGCTTTTCGGGAGCCACAGCTATCATGAAAAATTTGGAAAATCTTATTTTCATTAAAACGAGAAATATTATTTCCAACAAAGTTGGGAAAAATCATTTAATATCTTGCCTCGTGTTGATAATACTTAGTGTCAAATAACTGAAACTAAATGGGCTGTACGATAGAGCAAAGCTCAGTATAAACTTTCGTTTTCATCCGAACTGAATCTCCCTTACTTGTTTAAATGTACAGTCATACAAGCATATCTAAACTTGGTATAAATGCACGTAAGTCACGTCACGCTTCAAAATCAAACTGATCGCCGTTTTTGTGTTTACCCGATTTTATATGCTGGCAGTGTCACAGTCCCTACACCCGTATGTTTCTAAACCTCGCTGAATTGTTTGCGTATCACATTCTAGAGGCCTCGTCTTATCCATCTGTATCTAATTTTCGTTGATATGAAACTGTATTTCTTCAGATATAATGTGTGTAGGTTCGTTATACCCCTTGGAATTTATTTGTTATGGACCTTACAGCTGAATAACTGCTTTAATCATTGACATCACTTTTTGAAGTAGATTATGACATAGAAATGGGCTGAACAAATTGCCAGCTTTTGAAGAAGTTTAGGTGATATCAAGCAAGGCGAGGACCAGGGTAACCATGTACCGTGGGTTATAAATTGAAAATAGTAGACGTTTCGTATCAATATAGAAAATATTAGATTAAAATATGGGGCAAGGGGGCTGCGAGGACGTGGCACAAACCTAACCAATTGACGCCAAACCAAATGTGACAAGGCATGACGTAAAATCGTTCAAATATACATCGTGGATTTAAATAAGTACTTTAGTACTTAATTTGTTTCCATTTTATTGTAAAAAGCTGTATGTGCTCAATTGTCTGTTGCCTTCCAAAATGCATCTAAGCGCCATACCCATTTCATTATTTTTTATACTCAGCTCACAGAGTATATTAACTTTGTTCGCATAACGGTACCCCGTAACGGCATAAACTAATCGAGATAGATATAGACTTCTATATATCAAAACGATCTGGGCGAAAAAAGAAATTCATGTCCGTGTCCATATCCGTCCGCCCAGTCCGTCCCCTCTGCCCGTAAACACGATAACTTGAGTAAATTTTGAGGTATCTTAATGAAATTTGGTATGTAGTTCTGGCACTCATCTCACATCGCTGTTTAAAATGAACGAAATCGGACTATAACCACGCCCACTTTTTCGATATCGAAAATTTCGAAAAACCGAAAAAGTGCGATAATAGCGATGAACTTGGTAGATAGGTTGACCTTATGACGCAGAATAGAAAATTCGTAAAATTTGAACAATGGGCGTGGCACCGCCCACTTTTAAAAGAGGTATTTAAAAGTTTTGCAAGCTGTAATTTGGCAGTCGTTGACAATATCATGATGAAATTTGGCAGGAGCGTTACTCATAATACTATATGTGTGCTAAATAAAAATTTGCAAACCGGATGACAAACACGCCCACTTTTTAAAAAAAATTTTAAGTCAAATTTTAACAAAAAATTTAATATCTTTACAGTGCGTAAGTAAATTATGTCAAAATTCGAATCCAGTAATGATATGGCGAACAAAATACAAAAATAAAAGAAAATTTCAATTTAATGTGTCTAGAATACTTTTAATGCCATAAGTCGAACAAAAATTTACCAATCCTTGTGAAATTGTAAGAGCATAGCTTCTATGACGATAACTGTTTTCTGTGAAAATGGGCGAAATCGGTTGAAGCCACGCCCAGTTTTTATATAGTCGACCGTCTGTCCTTCCGCTCGGCCGTTAAAACGATAACTGAGAAAAAATCGATATATCTTAGTAAGCTTAGTTAATGTACTTATCTGAACTCACTTTATCTTGGTAATAAAAATGGGCGAAATCCGACTATGACCACGCCCACTTTTACGATATCGAAAATTTCGAAAAATGAAAAAATGCCATAATTCTATACCAAATATCAAAAAAGGATGAAACATGGTAATTAGATTGGTTTATTGACACAAAATATACTTAGAAAAAACTTTATAAAATAGTGTGATACCTGCCATATTAAGTAGAAGAAAATGAAAAAGTTCTGCAGGGCGATATCAAAAGCCCTTGGAATCATGGCAGGAATACTGTTCGTGGTACTACATATATAATAATTTAGCGGTACCCGACAGATGATGTTCTGGGTCACCCTGCTCCACATTTTGGTCGATATCTCGAAACGCCTTCAGATATACACTTAGGTCTACTCCCTTTAAAATACTCATTAACACCTTTCATTTGAAACCCCATGTCATACAAACACATTCCAGGGTTACCCTAGGTTCTTTTTCCCTTATTTTGTCTCCAAAGCTCTCAGCTGAGTATGCAATGTTCGGTTACACCCGAACTTAGCCTTCCTTGTTTTTTTTCTGCGGAATTGTATAAGAAAATAAAATGTGCGAAAGTGCTAGAAGAGAAATAAGGAAATTGTAATTCATAAATGCGAAATGCATCGGATTTAAGTAAATATAGTACGCGATACAATTTAACCTGACTCATCAACCTTGGTTGGGTGTCTCGATTAGAGATATAAGCCGCCGATAAACGCCGCCGCCGCCGCCGATTTTAGTCGTTTTTAGCACGCCGCCGCCGAATGTTAAAATATCGGCGCGGCGGCGGCGTCCGGCGCGTTACTATATTTTCTACTCGTTTAAGACTGTTTAGGCCATTTATTGTTCATGTCGAAAATTGGTCGGAAATGGTCGAAAGTGGTATCAACGGGTGCGCATCACTGCCAGTTATAAGAAACTAATTGCGAAATTTAACTCTTTCTAACTGTTCATAAATTATTAAAAAATACAGCTTAACACGGACTTTGCATCACCCAATTCACCAAGTTATAAACAAAACACTAAAAGAAAAGTTTTATAATAAATTTATATGCTCATTTTGCTTATTTATTTGCTACTATCCTAACGTAGTGAACAGTCGAACTAGTCTGAAAACTGAAGCTACGCGGTCATCCATTCTAAAATATCGTTTTGATTAACGAAGACTATGGAAATCAATGTTGTGAACACAAACATCTGCAAACTTTGGTCTACATTTTAAAAATTGTATCCAGTGTCCTTGTAAAATTTTAATTATGTCGATGCGCCGAGGATTATACGATTTTCACCCACGAGTTACGCAATGACATCCACTTGGACTACTTATGATTTCGAGGGCGGCATCCTGGCCGAATAGTCACCCCTACGTTTCAAGGTGTTTCTTGGTGTAGCTCGGAGCTTAGAGCGACAAAAACATCCTTAGAAAGTTCGGAACTACACCTAGAGCTTCTAGAAAGTGACGCGACGAAGGTACATATGAGTTCGAAGTCGCAGTCCTATAGCTTCTGTGCTGACATATGGTGTGAGGTCGAGGCGTGGTAGCGACTGGTGTCGGAATTGCTACTGTTCGCACAACAGGAATTGTAGCTCTTATAATCGGGAATCGTAGCTCGAAAAAACTGGATGCGCCCTGTGCCACGAGAGTCATGAGTATTAATAGACCATTAATAGCAACCGTAAGTCGCGTGACCGCCAAGGATCCACAAATGATTTAAAGAAGTTGTGTTCGCGACGATTATTATGAATTAACCCCAGGTGAAACTACGCTATTGCACAAGATATACAGACAAAAGTGAGACCATTTTACGTATCTCTATTTCTTTTCAGCAGACGCAGCAGTGCCAATTCCAAAGACCGGGGTTAGGTTCGAAGCCTCCCTGGAGTAAGTGAACGAGGGACAATCCCTCCGCAAAGAGCTACTCCTGAAAATTTTTGAACGATCTGCGTGTTTTTGAGGCAAACCCCCGGATCTTTCCGAAATGGCCAAAACGTAGATTTCCTTAAATAGATACAAATAAAATATTTCTTAATATAATTTTTTTAAATAGAAAATCAAGCTTTTTAAAGTAAAAACACCGGCGGCGGCGGCCGATAAGTGATCGGCGTAAACCTCTAGTCTCGATATTTATGTATATGCCACATATGTGACGCATTTGTCTGACAAGAATATTTATTCTACGCAAATAAAGGCAAGCATAATACTTTTTCGCTTAAACAATGACCTAAGAATTTCGAACATTTTGTTTCATTGTAAATATTGTAGTAAACCAATTTTGGTTTTTTGTGTGTTTAAATTTTAACCTTTCACATTTTGCTTAATATTACACGAATAATTTGAAGCTTCAAAGGTCAGACGGTTATGGCAGTCGCGTTACAAGTCCATCCAGCTACCTCTGCTTCGAGATAACAGACGCCAATGGGGAGCCATTGCTCCACCTAACTCTCTCAATTCAATGGAGGCCTCCTCCTTCTTCTGCTTCTAATACGGGTGCCAATAGAAATAATTTCTGAATCGGAGTATCTTCTTTGAACTTTTGAATCTTTGCGAAAACGGTTTGGAACTTGGGTTGTACAATATTTTTTTTATACAGCAGTGGTAATTTTTATTAAATTTCGACAATTATATTCTTTTTAGTTTCGCTATTTTCGGAGAAAACTTCTACTTTTTAAACTGAGAATAGCGAACCGATTTCAAAAACATTTTCGAAAAAATTCGAAAATTTGACAAAATTTTACGAAAATCGAATTTTTTAGCACAATAAATTTAAGTCTAACAAGGTACAAGTTAGGGTTCTCATAAAATTCGCATTGTTTAAAAAAAATTCCCGAGGGATGTATCTGATTTTCCTTCGAACAAAGTAATAACATTTTTAGTAAATTTCATAAGCTACATATATAGATAATCTTAGTTTTTTTGAAAACTTCTTTCTGCGGGGCTTTAGTATGGTGGAAGAGCTTAGATACTAAATAAATCTACGGGTATTCCAGATTGTACAAAGAAATGCGGCTGCAAGAGCTGGAACAGCAATTTGTATGGATGCAGCCGACTGTCTTTTCGATATGGAGTGCGATGTTTTCATCCCAGATGGGGATTATTGGTTGAAGGAGCCGCCGGACCTAGACGATGAGCTGCAGATATATGCTGACGGCTCAAAACTGTATAACAAAGTGGGACGCGGTATCTTTGCACCTCAACTGGTGTGGAATCTATCCTTTAGGCTACCCCTTCATTTGGCTAAACAAAACTAGTATTTATTCGACAGCCAGGCTGAACTAAAGGCGCTTGTATCGGTCACCTGTAGGCCCAGTGCAGTAGAGGGTGCCGTAAATCTCTTACCGAGATTGCTGAGCAAATTTTCTTAGTCTGGTATGGGTGCCTGGACACTCGGATATACCGGACCATGAGATGGCTGGCGAACATGTAAGAGGGGGCACGTTCGTTCCGGTTAGTCGTCCTGGATGGGATTGAGCATGCCGCTCGCTACCTGTAAGCTCATTGTGAAAGAGATTTGAGATGGAGGAATCTTAAACCCTGTTTCGCACCAAGCTCGTGTGGGGGGCATATCTCTGGTGGTCCGACTTAGAAGAGGCCACATAGCAATAAGGAGGCAGAGAAAACGGCTGTGTGTTCCCTACAGTGACTACAGCAGGAGCCGTAGAGACTAGGAGGAGTTAGATACGACAAGCGTGTGACCAAGTGCGTTTTTCCTTCGCTTTGGCACAAGAGAAAAAATTTCGGGGATCTCCCATCTTTGATGATTGTGATCTGGCTAATTTAGAACCTAAGAAACTCCTGAGATTTGCTGAATCGACCTGTTGGTTTAAGTAGGGGAGAGATCAACGTGGTATCACAACGGGACCTTTATAGGCCTAAGTGCACTAGTGCTCGCACCGGTGACCACTCTACCCTAACCTAACCATCGAAACCAGTTTAAAAATCTGTATTTAATCAGCGAGACATGCTCAAATTGCTTTAACGATTGTTTTTGTATTGATATTAGAGAAAAATTGCAAAGTTTACAAACGGCGATGGTTACTAGGACATGTTTCTGAATTTCACTATTTATCAGCTAGCTTCGCGGGAGCTGAGTATTGCAATGCTATAAACCAATGTTACGAGCTCTTATAATGCGCCTATAATTATATGACACAATAAGGATTAAAAAAAGCAGTTCGAGAAGTCTGCATGAAAATTCGAATCTTTTAATTAGAATTATTTGAGTTGCAGTTTAGTGCCCAATTAATTTTAGTCCGCAAATACAAGTAATAAGTATCTGACAAGTGGCGGTTGATATTTCACAATTTATGCTTATATTGTAATTTTTATACAGATATGATAGAATTTTTCGAAAAACGTTTTTATATTGGTTTGTATAGTTTCAGTTACACAATTCCTGAAATTTTTATAATAAAAAATTTATAAAATTTATGATGTTTGCTAAACATTTTCACTGCTATTTATTAGGCACAGCTGTACATACACACTCACATGCCCTTAACAATTTTTCATATGCAACATTATGATACATGTGAAAAAATAGCTTAAAAATTTAAGCAACATTTCATTGACATAATTGTATGGAAATTAATTATGCATAAAAACTAGCTTAATTAACATAAAATGTGTGCAACTGTTATAAATGCTATTTTAAATATAAATTAATTTAAAAATATTCCTATAAACTAAATAATTTCTAGTTCAATTCGAAAGATAATTTAGCACCTCCAATTTCAATATTTCCTTATTTTGTTAATTGAGGAAGTTATATTCAGTAATAAGTTACTAGAACGATGTCAGTTTTCAATTTGGATAATAAAGTTTAAACATTAAAATTCATTGAATATTAACAGAACGAATGCTGCGACGTTAATGGCAAATGAAAATTAGAGCAAATATTCGATCACATTCACAACTCTCAACACAAAGCAAAAATTATTAACAAAGTACATAAATTATTTCTTCTTTTATTTACTATTTTAGTTAATTTTCGAAAAAAAACAAATACTTTAAAGTGTGTATAAGAAAAACTATGCAAACCATTTTCCACAAAGTTTTCGAAAAGTTCGAGAATACGAGAGTTGTTCAAGATTTCCATGACAATATCAAACAACTGAGAACAATCGAAACTTGTGATAGTGTTGTTGTAGCTATAAGGCACTCACCCGAAGGGTTTAGGGAGTATCATGTGGTGACACTGAACATACAGCCCTTGGTCGGGAAAATCCCGAGTCGTGTCCGGTACATACAACCGGCAGCTTGGAGCGAGGGAGTGTAATCGATGTTTGTTTTACACAGTTCAGTGGTCTTTTATAGATGTGCCTAACTAAGTAAAGGGGTGCTCATTAATGCTGTGGCTATTCGATGTCGGTAAAATCCTCGCCCTATTCCCTTTCCAACACACCAAACCCGATAAATATGAATAAAATTAGCGCCAACATCACGTGGTCATTAATGATAAAGGAATATGTCTCTTTTTCGATTTATATCATCAGGCCTACACTGGATAAACCACATCGAAAACAATTAACTTCTAAACAGCATAGACCGTATGAAAAATTTATGGAGCATGTTCCAATCTTTTACGCTGTCACCCAGCCAAATCTAGTGGTTGTGTTGTTGTTGTTGTAGCGATGAGGACACTCCCCTTGGGGGGTTTTCGATGTGATGGTCCTTTGCCGGATGCAGATCCGGTACGTTCCGGTACAAGCCCGACCATCTCGGGAACGATTTGTATGACAATATGCGGCCTTCTGGTCGTTACGCCCTCCGCGCCCCTAGATCAATGAGAAGTTCGGGGTCGCCAGAGCCTCAGCTGTTAATGAAACAGGATTCGCCACGGATAAGTGAGGTTGGACAATTAAGTTGGAGAAAGAAAGGGTTCCTCTTGTTGTTGTAGCGATAAGGTTGCTCCCCGAAGGCTTTGGGAGTGTTATCGATGTAATGGTCCTTTGCCGGATACAGATGCGGTACGCTCCCGGTCACCACAGCACCATAAGGATGCCTAGCCCGACCATCTCGGGAACGATTTATGTGGCCACATTAAACCTTCAGGTTGCTGTAAACAACCCCTTGAATGTGGTATTTTAGTCGCCTCTTACGACAGGCATACCTACACGCGGGTATATTCTGACCCCTAACTCGCTGGGGGTGCCAAAATCTATGGTAGCTTCCTCTGAATCAACCCAGTTAAAGAATGTACCAGAGCTGGCAGAAGGACGCATTCCGATGGTACGTTTATATAACAATGAATTTTCCCTCGTCTTCTTCTATTTGATGTCATATTTTTTTTGGAAACTTTTACCAAATTTAGTTCGTGGGGTCTTGAGGTGACGCCATCTAATATATGGACCGGCAATATGCTTTATAAGCAGTTAAACCGTGTTTATATTGGGTCTTAAGATTTGTATTTTTGTTATTCCTATCTAAGCTTTTGCTGGTGCCGGCCGATCGTCTGACGCCAGTATTTCTCTTTTATTTCTCAGCTCTTGGTTTGGTTTGGGGCTATATGAACACAAAGGGCTCAGGTCCTAGAGCTTTTCAGCTGCAGCTTCCCTGCTCCTATAGACATTGCTGACCCCGATGTAGAACGTTCGATCTCATATCTTTGTCTATACTCTGTCTAGTCTGACTATGTCTCTCTTTCTCTTTGTCTGGGAAATGGGAAGCCTAACTGGATCTGCCAAATTGCAATACGTTAAATTTACAACGTACTCCTTCCAATTGCCCATACATCTGGCCAGCTAGAAGGGCTGGTGCACGATTTTACCCATCATCGGCAATTTTCTCGAGTACCAAACCCTTTGATTCGCAGCAGTTGGAGTTAAAGACTTCAATAACTATTCGGTTGGAGCCTTTAAATCTGTTCTTCTACTTCACATCCTGGGAGAAACGTTTTCTTAAACACTAATCCCAAAGAGTAGCATGTCGACGTGCTTGAGGCTGTTAGGTAGAATAATTATTTCTAATTTAACATATATTTCGACTTCACTCTCGAGTCATCATCATTCTAAAGCTATTCTCATTGTGTGCTCCTAGGGTTCCTGGTAGTCTTTCTAATGAAATGGCCCCGATAACAACCAGATAATGAAATGGTTTGACGTGGACATATTTTACATGGAGAAGTATGTATTTACATAAGTATATCTTATAATTAGAGATATTGACATATACATGTATATTAATACAAATTTGGTTTGCACTTACCTTCATTGCCGAACATACTCCACAGCTTTGATATCAGTAGCCCCATTTCGTTGTTATAAAATACAATTTTAGTTTTTAGATTTTTCAACTTAATAAGTCGTTCAACAGCTGGCCTATAATAGCCAGTTGCTAAACTTAATTTCACGCTACACAAAAACTGCTACAACTAAAATTTTTGTATTGGTTTTTTTAATCAAGAAAACACTATTTTAAAGCTCCAGTGTTTACAACAAAAATAACATAGCAATGACAAGTTTTTATGTTTCGATGACTCGCAATGGAATTGGGAGCAGCGGTGCATATACACAACTCTTGGATATTGAGGCGCGATCAGATCGTTTGCGATTCCGTTCACTACTCGGCACAATTAAATGACGTAAATTGGGTTAAATTGCGACAGAGGCAACAATCTCACAAAAAATAACAAACGACTTCGAAGTGGCTACGTTGAAAAGCTGAGCACAAATAAATGGCAGTAATAAAAGCATGTTAAAAATAAAAAATGTTGATACAATTGTTTGCTTTGCTTTCGTTGTTTTTGTCTATTTAAGAAATGGCATGGTATCCAAATTAAGCTGCTAACCTGCCATAACAAACGATGTGTAGCACCAAAACACTTGGTTATTTGCGCGTATGAGGGCGCTCCACTTGGTGTTACGCAGTTTCAACTATTTTGTAATAGTTGTTTTTGTTGTGTGGTGCACAAGCTTTCACTAGCATTGTTTTAATTGAGCTTTGATTATATATCAATTAAAGCGTTTAAAAAATAGAAAAGTATACGACGAGCTCCTTTCATTTAAGTGGCTTGATAACGCCAAGCGACAATGTACAAAGCTGCGCAAGGGTGGGTGATAATTTTCTTGTTGTCTGTGCGGGTCGAAATGTGTGAGCTGACAAAGGACAAGACCATGCAGGCGAAGCCTTGGGCGTTTGCTCAAAATAGGCTTTCTGTGATTGCAAATTAATTGTAATAATCATGACGAAGATATTTGTAATTGTTTTTTTTTCATATTTTACACATCTCGCAACTTCTGCACCTTTCACTTTTTTTATAATTCCTTGCTGCTGCTCTTGTACATAAATTTGAGAAACTGCACTTTTCATTTAGTTATTTTGCGCATTTCGGTAACATTTTGTATGTATTGAACTTTATAACACAAATAAATGAGAGTTCAATGTATAAACTATTTGTAATTCTTAATTAAAATTAAATAATTTCTGAAATGCAGCGAAAATACTGCAAAATGTCACGATTGACTGAAAGAAAACTACAAAATGCGTCAAATTATTTTGACAGCCAGCCCTAGTTGTGGAAGAAAATGGAACATAAAGCAAATGCTAGCAAGATAGTGCTGCCAGAGCGCTGAAACCACGGTTGCATTTCTGTGTATCTAGATTTTAAGGCCCGTAAATATAGTCGAAAAAATAGTTTATTGGTTTAAACCAGGCATGCTTAACGAACGAAACGATATCATTTCGTTACGATAATCAACGCTAATAAACGAAGCGAAGTCACTTCGTTTCGTTTATTAACGTTAGATCGTCAATTAACGTTAATTTGACGTTCTTAACGTTAATAACGAACGAAGTGACTTCGCTTCGTTTATTAGCGTTGATTATCGTAACGAAATGATATCGTTTCGTTCGTTAAGCATGCCTGGTTTAAACATGGTTCTAAATTAATTATCATTTTAAGCAGGGATGCACCTTAAAGTTAAGCTAATCGTTTTATCAAAAATTTCCACCGTTTCCGTTGAAACACTTCGAATATTATCGATAAAGAAATTATCAAGATAAATTGTATCTCTTTTTTAAACGAAGCGAAAAGCTTTCGTTAACGTTAAAAACGTAACAAAAACGTGATACTTTATGTTTGAATTGTGCTGGCAATGCTATAGCCATGGTGAAGCCGTAAGGCGGTAACAGCGAGCGGACATACACACAAACTCCATGTAATTTGTTTGTGTAATTCTTTGGTGGTAATGTCAAAAATCTCTGGGAAATGTTCGTACTGTCAAAATTCATGAGAAAAGTTGCAATCAGCTTGGGTAATGCTTTCACCTTTAATGACTCCGCCATCAAAATGGATAATATAGCATTGCAGCATAGTTTGAAATTAATGATCAACATAAACGATTTGATTTCGTTTTGATATGGCAGAAAACGAAACAAAATCATTTCGTTAATTGGACGTTCTTAACGTTAATAAACGAACGAAATACTTTGTTTCGTTTATTAACGTTAATTATCGTAACGAAATGATATCGGTTCGTTGGTTAAGCATGCCTGATTTTAAGTATGTTATAGTCCACTTAAACACTATTTTATCTCTAAAAGAGTATTTTAAATTTAAATGCATGACATTTTATGGTTTAAGTGGTGGTCTGCTGTCAAAAGTTGCGAGAAATTAAACAATTTGCTATTTAAATGCGATGAACTTAAATGGAAGTGAAAAAAATTTCCCCGACAAGCAAATATACGTCAGGAGTTAATTTATTATACCTAGAATGCGTATTAATGTTTGTGACGAAAATACACAATTTTAAAAATGTGCGATGGTTACTTGGCTCCACATATGCGAAATATTTAATTAAGACTATTCCGCATTCAAGATATATGTGAGTTTTGATATTTTAGTATCTTTTGAGGAAAAGTAGCATGCTATACTGATTTTGGCTATAAATTTAGAAATAAATATTCAATGGAAGGAATTATTTACCAAAGCTCGATTTTTTAATACATGTCAAAAATTTCGAGAGAGGTGTCAATGACGCGTTTTAAATTCGGAAGCAATAATCCGAAGGCGGCAAAGTAATACTTTTACTCTGTGAAGATATTTTGCAAAAAAAAGTTTAAGACTTTCATGTGGTGTGTAATTTTGGTAATATTGTTGTACACAGAAAAGAATTAACTAAAAGGCGTTTTACGCTGATACAATTTTCACCAGTTTCGCAGCCGTTTGTGGTAATTAATCGGTAAATAAGTAAAAATAAATGTAAGGCGCGATAACCTCCGAAAAGATCTAAGGCCGAGCTTCTCTTCCGATTGCGTCGTGCTCCTCTTGATTTTCCCTACAAATTGGCCGGACCCACATGTTTTATACCGACTCCGAACGGCATCTGCAAGGCAGATGAGTTTTCACTGAGAGCTTTTCATGGCAGAAATACACCCGGAGTGCTTGCCAAACACTGCCGAGGGGCGACCCCGCTTAGAGAAATTTTTCTTCTAATTGAAAAACCTTATTTCTAAATTTTGATGTTGCTTTACCCGGGGTGCGAACCCAGGGCATACGTTGTGATAGGCGGAGCACGCTACCATCACACCACGGTGGCCGCAAATATCTATTTTTTTAATATCTATTAATAAAAGAACAATTTGTTATTACTTACTTACTTACCTAATTGGCGCTTAACCGTCTAAACGGTTATGGCCGTCCAACAAGGCGCGCCAGTCGCTCCTTCGCTCCGCCAAGCGGTGCCAATTGGTCACACCAAGGGAGTTTAAATCGTTTTCCTTCTGGTCCTTCCAACGGAGTGGGGCCGCCCTCTACCTCTGCTTCCATAGGCGGGTTCCGATAGAAACACTTTCTTGGCCGGAGCATCATCTTTCATTCGCATAACATGGCCTAGCCAGCACAGCCGCTGCGTTTTAATTCGCTGGACTATGTTGATGTCTGCGTATAGCTCGTACAGCTCATCATTAATCTTCTTCGGTACTCGCCATCGCCAACGCGTAGAGGTCCATAAATCTTTCGAAGAACTTTTCTCTCGAACACTCCCAAAGCCGCTTCATCTGCTGTTGTCATGGTCCATGCTTCTGCCCCATATAGCAGGGCGGGTACGATAAGTGACTTGTAGAGTATGATTTTCGTTCGCCGAGAGAGGACCTTACTTTTCAATTGCCTACCTAGTCCAAAGTAGCATTTATTGGCAAGATTGATTCTTCGCTGGATTTCAGTGCTGATGTTTGTTCCTAGTGTTTGATGCTGATTCCCAAATAAACGAAGTCTTTTACTATTTCGAAATTATGGCTGCCAACAGTAGCGTGGTTGCCAAGGCGCGTATGCGCTGACTCTTTGCTCGATGACAGCAGGTACTTCGTTTTGTCCATATTCACCATCAAACCCATCTTTACCGCTTCTTTTCCAGTTTGGAGTAAGCAGAACTAACAGAGCGGGTGTTTCGGGCCGATGATATCAATGTCATCAGCATATGCCAGTAATTGCACGATTTTATAGAATATTTTTCCAGTGCGGTTAAGTTCTGCAGCTGGTATAATTTTCTCCAGCATCAAATTAAAGCGGGGTCATTGGTGCCGTTTGTCGTATCGCTGTAGTCGTATCCCTGACGTAATCAGCTGTTTATCGTTATGACGATAACCAAAAACCAATTGGTTGGCTACTATGCGGTTACGACCTTAAGCGCCAAATACACGACACGAACATTTCCGCGAACATTCCCGTTATGTCATGTCTCTGCGACCTTTTCTGTCGTGTATGGTGGTGCTTGCCAGTTCGCGCAAATGTTCGCCAAAAATCAAAATATTTTAATTTTTGGCGAACATTTGCGTGAACTGTTCGTGCGTGTATGGCGAAATAGCTCATAATCGTAGTAATTTCTGAACGGAACAGACGTGCGCGGAAAAGTAAATGGACAATAAAAAATTTCTGAGTGAATTTATTGAAATGTATAATTTTTTTTACGCTTAAGCTGGAGTCATTGGTGCCGTATGTCGTATCGCTGTATCCGTATCCCTAACGTAATCAGCTGTTTATCGTTACGACGGTAACCAAACCCATTGGTTGGCTACGATACGATTACGACTTTAGCGGCACCAATAATCGATTGCATTGATTCTCATAAGGTTTGGTCGAATCAGCTGTTAAAAGGTTACCGATACGTTTACCGATAAAGCACCAATGTCTCCAGCTTAATTGCCATAGCGAGCAATATTGCTGCAGCACAATTGTTGTCCGTATTCATCGCTGTCTGAAAGAGAACTAATGTTCGGCCAAAAGTTCGTATGGTATATGGCCAAAGCTGCGAACAAGATTGCGGAATGTTCGCGGAAATGTTCGTGTCGTGTATTTGGCACTTTAGCGGCACCATAATCGATTGCATTGATTCCCATAAGGTTGGTCGCATCAGCTGTTATAAGGTTACCGATACGGTTACCGGATAAAGCACCAATGTCTGCAGCATAAAGAAATCGCACGATAGGGGGTCCCCCTGTCTGAAACCTCGTTTAGTTTCGAACGGCTCGGAGAGGTCCTTCCCAATTCTGACTGAGCTGATGGTATTGCTCAACGTCATTTTGCATAGTCGTGTAAGTTTTGCGGGAAACCAAATTCAGACATAGCGGCATATAGGCAGCTCCTTTTCGTGCTTCGAAGGCGGCTTTAAAGCCGACGAAGAGGTGATGTGTGTCGATTCTCTTTTCACAGGTTTTTTCCAAGATTTGGCGAATTGTGAAAATCTGGTCGATGGTGAATTACCAGGTCTGAAGCCGCACTGATAGGGTCCAATCAGCCGGTTCACGGTGGGCTTCAATCTTCGCACAATACACTTGAAAGGACCTTATATGCGATATTAAGAAGGTTGATTCCACGATAGTTGGTGCATTTTGCAGTATCCCCCTTCTTGTGGACTGGGTAAAGAACACTTAGACTCCATCGTCGGGCATGCACTCATCGGTCCATATGCTGCATGCGCCTTACCAACTCCTCGCCGCCGTACTGGAATAGCTCCGCAGGCAATCCCATCAGCGCCCACGGCATTGTTGTTGTTTTTCAATCTGGTTATTGCTATTCTCTTGTCTTGTTGCGCTCGCTTTTAAGCATATCCCTGTAGCACGTCTTTTCTTTCGGTTGCAACAGCGGCCATTCTTCATCGTACCAGTTGTTTTTTCGTGGCCGCCAGGTACCATTTTTTCTCTGCGGCAGTACGCAGTGCTTTGGAGATATGCTCCCACTGCTATCCTGTATTCCTTGCAGGCTGAGGAGGAAGGTAAGGTTGTGCTCTCAGATAGCAGTGTGAGAGTCGAGTTGCGAATCATTGGCAGTCGTTTGTGATTGAAGCTTTTCGACGTCTAGCTTCCTGTGTT
>JARSSU010017743.1:0-84353 GCA_029619165.1 Eurosta solidaginis | reverse complement strand
ACTTTTTGGGTTTATATTTAAGCAGAAAGCTTTGTTTCAAATAATCAATAATGAAGATAACTTTTTCCAAAATATTGTATGTTTATGTTTATGTAAAATATTTAAATGTATGCATTACGTATATTTTCAATTTATAAAATATTTATGTTTTGTATGAATGTTTTCGAAAGGGCATACACTTGTTGCACTCGTTACATATTTTTGAAAGGGAAATAAGTGTACGTGACTCGTGAAAAAATATGTAAACGAGTGTACTTTTGAATTTTTAAAAAATGAAACTGAAAAA
Organism: Eurosta solidaginis; assembly: GCA_029619165.1. Taxonomy (NCBI): domain Eukaryota; kingdom Metazoa; phylum Arthropoda; class Insecta; order Diptera; family Tephritidae; genus Eurosta; species Eurosta solidaginis. The sequence goes on along the minus strand of JARSSU010017743.1, from coordinate 84,067 downwards.
AGCAGAATAAAATTTACTATTGAATTGAACGGTCGGTACATTTCAGAAGTGGGATCGCACAATCAAATAATTTTTGTGATGGCGATTTGTGATATTAAATCTTTAATTTTCAAGAGGACTTTTAAGCGGATAAAAAATAAAAAGATATAAACGAATGTCCTACGAGAAGAGATCAAGAATATTGTAAAAAATTACAATATAGAACGAATGTTGGCATATTTAATGCAGCTTCTGCGAAAAAGTTGAAATTTTGAAGAAAAAAGGATAACGGAGTTGTGTTGAAAAGGAGACTTGAAGAAAGAAATTGGTGAAATTGGTGGTATTTATTGTTAATGGAGGTGGAGAATTCATATAGCGTCAAAGACTGAAAACAATATATTGGAGGAATAAGGAAAACAAGAATTGGTGGTAGTTAAACAGTAAGAGCAGTGGAGAGCTGCAATAGCAGGTAAACTGAAAATAATATATTTCAAAAATCAAAATTGGTTTAATGGAGAACGGTATTGGAAGTAAACCCGGCAATATTTTAAGCAACGAAAGAGCAGAGAGCGGAAAACCAAAATATTTTAAAACAAAGCAAAACAAAGAAAACCGTAGATAGCTGACATTAGTAATAACTAGAGAAAGAAGAGAAGTGGTAACGAAGACGTAATATTTAATTAAAACGGAGGTTACCTTCATGGAGAATACAATTTGTACAAAAGACTATACAGTCACTCAATTGCGTGAGTGGCTTAGGCAATTGAAATTACCTACATCAGGGTCCAAGGCTACCCCTGCTTCGCGAATCAATGCAGTACATTTTGATCAGCGTGGAGTTTTGCCCTATTGACGCTGAATCAGATGATTTTATGGAAGAGGAAGGTTTGAATTTATTTTCTAAGCTACAAGTAAATGACACACATACTGGTTCTTGTGATGCAGCAGGAGTTGAAATGTTGGTGGTGTCAGAGGGAAGTTGACTTATTGAGGCGAGAAAAAGAGTTACTTGAAAAGGAAAACGAATTTTTAAAGCAAATCTCAAGTTTGATGTCTGTAGGGATACAGGAGTACCGAATCATGTATCAGATACTGTAAAAATGAGTTACGAAAATTAAGAGGATTAGTACCGATTATGATGGTAGTGGTGACGTAGATACATGGGTGATGCAGATAGAAAGTATCAAAAGCATATATAGTGTTAACGAAAACACCATGAGGTTGTTGCTATTAGGCAAATAAAGGGCAAAGCTCAGCAATGGCTACATCAAAGCCAAATTTTGTAGCTGAAAGTTTTATGCAACTGGTAGAGGAGTTGAAAGTAATGTTTGGTACTACTTATAGTAATTGATTTTACGCAAGAAATTCGAAAAAACGTAAATGGAAGCAAACAGAAAGTTTTGCAGAATATTATAGTGATAAATTATGTTAGCAAACCCGTTGAATTTGAAGAAGAAGAATTAATTGAGTATCTCATAGATGGTATAATGGACGAGCAGTTACGTATTCAGGCATATTTGCAGTGTTATAATTGTAAAGCACAGTTGCTGCAGGTATTTCAAAAGTTAAACAACGAGAAATTGTAGGAAAATTTTTAACTCAGCTTCTACAAATAAAGCAAATATAAGATGTTACAATTGTAACACAATGGGTCACTATGCTTCAGAGTGCCGAAAGCAAAGATAGAGAAGGAGCTTGTTATGATTGCGGAAGCACAGCTATCGGATCAATGAATGCCCAGATCGTATAAGACAGTACATCATGTAGAGGGGAGATGAATATGTAAGATCTTTTTCGTTCATAGTTAGACATTTTTGGTAATTTTTATTTTCTTTAGATGCCTGATAGATTCCGGAAGTCCAATTAGTTTCGTTCGGAAGTCTAACATTCCCAGTGGAGTTGATGTTAGTTTATTTTTAAATAGTAATTCTGAATTTTATGGATTAAATAAAAGAAGAATTCAAACTTATGGAAAGCTTTTGTGTTCTATTTTGTGGATGAAGAGGAGTTTAATATAACTCTTTTGTGGTTGCTGATAGGACAATGGGATATGATGCAGTATTGGGTAGAGATTTTTTGAAAATGGAGGGTTTAAATTTTAAGGGAAAAACGTGAAGTTAAAATAAATTTTCAGAATAACGCGGTTATTAGGAGTATAAATAAAAATGATAAAATATGTGCTGATAATTGTAAAGATGATATTGTGAATATTAGTATAAATTATGATGGGAAGAATAATGATAATTTGTCGAAGAATTTTAGTAGTGAAGTGTAAAAAAATGTGTCTAATTTGAACAGAAAAATAATAATGAAGTTTTGTTTGATACAGTATTGTTGGAAATTCTCCAAATGATAATGATGATATAAATATTAAGGTGGGAGATGATGTTAATTTACGGATCAAACAAAAACATATTGGTTTATTTAAAAAATATTATGGAGTTGGCCTCGACCGATGGAACCAAAGGTGAAATGTCTAATGAAATTAGCGTTTAGTAGTATTAAGCCGTTAGTTTTTCACCTCGACGTTTGTCCTTACAGTGAAAAAAATGAGTACAGAAATTATTAGACGATTATTTAGAGCAAAATATTTCAGGCCAAGTCTGAGTTTGCGTCACCTATAGTATTGGTCCGAAAGGAAAACTGGGGGATCTAAGGATGTGTGTTGACTTTAGGACAATTAATAAAGTGACAGCTAAGGATAATTATCCAATACCTTTGATTGATGATTTACTGATAGGTTGGTAAATAAAAAGATTTTTACAAAGTTAGATTAAAAAATGGATTTTTCCATGTTTATATGGATCCAGATCAATTAAGTTTACGTCGTTTGTTACTCCACTTGGACAGTTTCGAATTTTTAAGAATGCCTTTTGGGTTAAGGAATGCTCCGTCAACATTTCAAAGATTTGTAAACAAAGTCTTTGCAGATATGATCAAACAGGGTAAGGTTATTATATATTTGGATGATATAATGATAGCTACATGAAACTATAGAAGAACATTTAGAAATTTATCGGAAGTTTTTCGAAATCTTGTTGAAAATAATTTGATGACTTAGGTTAGATAAGTGTGAATTTTAGCAAGTCAAGTAAAGTATCTAGGAATACTATTACAAAGGATGGTATACGAGCAGAAAATAAAGGATTAGAAGCAATCAAAAATTTCCAATTCCACAAAGTTACAATCTGTACAGAGTTTTCTTGGACTATGTTCGTATTCCGCAGGTTTGTTAAAGATTTTTCTTTACTTGCAAAAACCATTGTATGATTTAACAAGAAAAGATAAGAAGTTTCAGTTTGGGAAATGAGTTGTTATGTTTTGAAAATCTCAAAGAAAATTTGTTGCGTCGCCTATTTAGCTTTGTATGATCCTAATGATGAGACAGCAGTTGCATTGTGATGCAAGTAGTGGAGGTTTCGGAGCGATTTATTGCCAGCGGAAAAAAAGACGGGAAACTGCATCCAGTATTTTATTTTTCTAAACGAACAAGTGAGGCTGGATCAAAATATCATAGTTTGAACTGAAACTCTTGCAATCATTTATCATTTTTTATTCTTAAAAGATTTAGAGTTTATTTGCAAGGTTTGAAATTCAAATAGTACAGATTGTAATTCGTTAGCGTTAACTTTGAATAAAAAGAATTAAATCCAAGATAGCAAGGTGGGCATTAGAACTTCAAAATTTTGATTATGTACGGAGCATCGTTCTGGAAGTCGCATGCAACATGTAGATGCATAGTTGTTGCAATAATATTTTAGTAATAGAAACAAATACGTTTGAAGATAATATGATTATTTGCCAAAATAATGACCAGAAAATAAGGAGTTGCGTATTTTTTAGAGAAAAAAAGAGCATAACTTTACGAAATACGTAACGGGTAGTTTATAGAAAAAATCAAAATGGTCGGTTTTATTTCTGTTCAGAAAATATGGAAAATCATGTGTTATTAAATATCATAACGATATGGGACATTTGGGTATAGATAAAACAATGGATGTTATTTCGAAAAGTTATTGGTTTCCTCAAATGAAACAAAAGTTATATTCATATTCAAAATTGTTTGCAGTGTATAACGTTCTCAGCTAAACATGGTCGCGAGAGGGATATTTACTTAGTATTCCCTAAAGGGAGTATACCATTTGAATTAGTACGTATAGATTTTTGGTCCAGTAGATAATTCAAGACTAGTAAAACAATTTGTTAGTTGTGGTAGATGCTTTACAAAGTTTGTAAAATTATATCCAACGAAAACAACCAACACCAAAGAAGTTATTTCTGCTTAAAATTTTATTTTCGATCGTATAGTCGTCCTAAACGATTGTGTCTGATAGGGGTGGTTGTTTTACTTCTGGTGAGTTTTCTAATTTTTTAAGGAAGAGAATGTAATCATGTTAAGATAGCTACAGGCTCGCCACAAGCAAACGTCAAGTTGAGAGGTAAATAGAAGTTTAGGTCCGATGATTGCAAAATTGTCTAGTTCGGATAAAAATGTTTACTGGGATAATGTTATAGAAACTGTAGAATTTGCGTTAAATAATACATTACATAGGACTATAAAAGGATATCTAGTGTAATGTTGTTTGGGGTTAAACAACGAGGTAATGTGTTAGATGTTTTGAAGGAGAATTTAATTGAGTTGGAACAAATTCAAGAGCCAAGATCTCTTTGTGTTATTAGAAATAGTGCTGCAGAAAATGAAAAAAGTTGCAAAAGTATAATGAGAATATGTGAATGATAAGAGAAAAGCTCCAACTATATTTCGGGAAGGAGACTACGTAATGCTTAAAAACTTTGATTCTAGTGTCGGTGTACATAAAAACTTATTCCGAAATTTAAAGGACCATATATGATAGATAAAGTACTTAAAAATGATCGTTATGTAGTGAAAGATGTTGAAGGTTTTCAAACAGTCTAGAATACCTTATGTTGGGGTGTGAGCAATCAGTAATATGCGTCCTTGGTTTTCGGCGAATGGGAAAAATTGGGGTAAGACAGAAGATCAGGAGATCTAAGATTCAGGATGGTCGAATTATTGTAGCATTTTTGCTGTAAACACATTTTTTATTAGTTTTAATTTTGATAGATTGAATGAGATCAGGTGATCTCAATTGTCAGATGGTCGAATTTGTAGTATGAATACTTGTATATACATATATGTACCGTGTACACTTTTTGGGTTTATATTTAAAGCAGAAAGCTTTGATTCAAAATAATCAATAATGAAGATAACTTTTTCAAATATTTGTATGTTTATGTTATGTAAAATATTAATGTATGTCATTACGTATATTTTCAATTTATAAAATATTTATGTTTTGTATGAATGTTTTCGAAAGGGCATACAATTGTTGAACTCGTTACATATTTTTGAAGGAATAAGTGTACGTGACTCGTTGAAAAAATATGTAAACGAGTTGTACTTTTGAATTTTAAAAAATGAAAACTGAAAAAATCAGAATAAAATTACTATTGAATTGAACGTCGTAGTTTAAATTATATCGGCATCCTACAATATCAAACTGATTCAAGGATTATGAAGCGCAACCCTTTCAGGGGATTGACAGCGCAATTTATAACTTCTTGCTAACCCAATTTTCAACCTCACCTACCCTGTTTCTTAAGCAGCTGAGGCTGTGGTAACTTACATCTTATAGATGTAGGAGGGCGATATAGCCTAGATGATATCATGTGATCATACTAAATCGTTCCTTAGATGATCGAGCTAGTATTTCAATGGTGCTGCTTAACGGGATGCACCGGATTTGTATCCGGCAAAGGACAACTAACGTAGATAACACTCCCCAGAACCATCGAGGAGTGACCTTATCGCTACAAAAACCACAAGAGTATTAACAGATAACAAACAGACTGATGCAACTTAAGATTATAAAACACACGTAGCACAAACAATGTCTGCGGAATAACGCATATAGTTCTTAGGTGTTACTACATTACATCCATCTTGGACCCAGCAGATGCGAACTTAGTATTGGCTAAGTTAAAAATATGCTTCCAAAAAACATACACGTCAGCTTTAAAATACCATCGGATCATTTACTTTTATTTTGCTGTTCTATAAGAGGTACACTGACTTAACGGTACATCGAAAACAGCAACCCGAGCAAAAGGGTATTATGGAAGCAGAAACAAAGTGAAGACTGTAGTACTAGCATCAGTGATCTAGATATTGGTATTCTGGTTATATTGGAGGTATAAATAAGATATAGATGAAAAGATATTAATGACTAGCCGCTGAATTTGCAAGCTGCTGATCATCAAGTTGGTTCACAGTCTACTATAGAGCCAATTACAGCAGGGACTGGAAAATACATGAAGAACTTGAGAAAAAACTCCTGACAGCTGCTGAGGATCTACTGGTACTAACAAACGAAACATTACAGATATATTAGTTTCTTAGAGATAATTTGTGTTTCCTGGGAATGACGCTATTCAATGGAACAATTTACGTGCACTAAAGGCACTGAGTTCTGAATATCACAATAGCCACTCCCATACAATATAATATTGTAACGAATTTTAGGAAATTCTGCTTATTTTGCACTTTATGCTATCGTTCGAATCGCAGAATTGTCGAATAAATAACTCCAATATTCAGTATGGCAAAATGGTATTTATTTACAAATTTACCGTGGAAGTAGTACTTCACAATTACAATTATCGTGTACTTCACTAATAGCGTGTTTAAATCAAACTGATTCATTATCGCTTGCACCGCTCTGCTTTTATACTCTCACTAAGCCTCGTTCTGGCTATATATATGTATATCTGTAGTTTACGGTTTTTTTCTAGCTATATGCGTGTATATGTATGAGTAACAGCTTTTGCTCTTAGCTGATGATAACGTGATGTGTGATTGTTTATCTTTCTTCTTCGCTCTTATCTGCTGAATACATATGTGTGTGAGAAAAAATATCTTCGCTTCAAGCTGCTGGCTATGTGTATGGAATATTCTTCGTTACCTTCCATGTATGTGTGTAAATGGCTTACTATCGTTGTGTTTATTTACTAACAGCATAGAGATGCTGGAAATGCTAATATTCCCCACAATATCGTTAAAGAGCACAACCGATTAAACGGTTATGATCGCCCAACAAGTCGCGCTAGTCGCTCCTTCACTGGGCTGCATGGCGCCATTTGGTAACACCAAGATAACTTAGATTGCTTTGTACCTGGTTCCTTTAGCAGAGTGGAGACCACCCTATTCCTCAACTTTCATAGGCGGTTTGCGAGATCTGGATAGCTGGTGATTTCTCACGCCATCGTTTTCAGCTACACTATCCTTCGTTACTTTAGGCTGTAAGTGAAGGAATTTGAAAAAATTGTTTGACCTTTTTTGACTACCATAAATCCCGCATACCAATAATAACATTTTTTTATGATTATTAACGTTTAAAAAGTGAAATTTTCAAAGCTTGTAGCTTAAAACAAGTTCCTTTCTTAAGTCTTTCATATTTATTTACAAAAATCAAATTTACTTACCGTTTTCTTTTTAGACATCATAAACATTCGTTTATTTAGCTGTAAAAGTCAAAATTAAATGTAATACGCTTATAAAAAAAAGAAAGAAAACAACGATCAGCAACGGTAGCAGCAAGCAACGTTAACAACCTTTAAAAATCAATTTCTATAAGCAATAAGTTTTAGTATCTATTATGTCTAAAAATGCAAACTAGCGTGGGCGCTTAAGAACCAGTTATGAGCGCAGTAAAAACCACCCACAAGGTTTTGCCAACTTGCCAATTGGACTTCCTGTTAACCGCTTGGCGCATAAAACGAGAAATTTGGTTGTAGAGCTACAGCATTAAGTCTACAACAACAGAGCAAATCTTTCTTTAGAACATTTCATATTTAATTGCTCGCGGTGGCTACAATGCGACTGTGGTTTTCGTGTAGCATAGCGAGTTGGAGTCAGCTTGTATTATTGTTGTTATAACTTTTTGTTTGAATTGCTTTTGTTATTGTTTCAAATTGTTTGTTGTCAATGTTATGCATGCGCCTGCCACACAATAATCGTTTTTGCTCATTGCCTAATACTTCGCCACAAAATAATTTTAACTAGAATTGCATTTCAGTTATTTGAACGTGGCACATTAGGCGGCATTCAGGGCGGTCGCTTCCCGCTAAGCGTGCTCATCAAGATTGCAGCTATAATAGTTTTGTTTGTGTGAAAAATGTTTGTAGTTTGACATTAAAAGAAGTTCTTTTTAAAGATGTACATGAGGCAGCCTTTAAGTGTAATATAGCTTTTCAATTTCTATTTAATTATACACCCAGACGTGCCGATTGATATCTTCTTTCATACAATTGGATCCAATATGAGATGAACCTTCATCCGCCAGGATCACGCAAGTAAAGCTCCACGTACCAGATATTTGCGAGCGTGAAAGTTCTTGAAGTAACGGATTTCTCTCACATTTAGATTTTCAGGTAGCGAATTGACTCAAGCAGCTCACTACTGCCGGTCGCTTGCGGCCAAGTATCCTCTGGGTAGCCGCTAAACACCCGTTTAGCGGTGAGCTAATGTGAGAAGGCGACAAACTGGCTAGGCGACTCTGATATAATCGGTTTAAGGGCTAGCCGGGGGAGATCTCATCGGCAGCGTCTGTACACCTCTAGGTGCGGCTGCAAGCGGGCGTCTGTCTTGGAGCAAGCGGCTCGCTATATAAACGTGCCAAGTAATATTTTCACCCCCGCTGAGCGCGTTGTGCGCTGGGCTTGCGACCCGCCACGTAAAACCATACTCCAATGAAATATAACAACAAGCCTCGGATAAATACACTCTCTATTGATGACGACCATGGCAAACGTTTGATGGACAATGAATTGAGGGCATGCACCTGGAACGTCCGCTCCCTGAATGGGATTGGTGCAGATGCCCGGCTGGTTGATGTCCTCGTCAAAGCAAAATCTGACATCACCGCCATCAAAGAAATGCGTTGGACGAAGCAAGGAAGAAAGAAGATCAAAAATTGAGACATATGTTGGAGTGGCCATGCGAATAAGCGCAGTTTCGGCGTCGGATTCGTGGTGGGAGAGAGACTTTGTCGCCAGTGCTGGCGTTCACGCCTGTGGACGAGCGTCTCGCCGCTATCCGAATAAAAGCAAAATTTTTTAATATATCATTCATCTGCGCCCATGCGCCTACAGAGGAGAAAGACGATGAGGTGAAAGACACTTTTTATGAACAATTAGAACGCACATACGAGCGCTGGCCCCGTCACGATATAAAATTCGTGCTTGGCGACTTTAACGCCAGGGTGGCAAAGAAGGTGTTTTTGGCCCTACAGTCGGAAAGTTCAGCCTACACAATGAAACTTCTCCTAACGGACTAAGGCTGATTGACTTTGCCGGTGCTCGAAACATGGTCATATCCAGCACGAGGTTCATGCATAAAAAGATACATCAAGCTAAATGGCTGTCCCCTGATCGAAATACTCGCAATCAGATCGATCACGTTGTGATAGATGGACGGCATGCCTCCAGTGTTTTAGACGTGCGCACGATCCGAGGACCTAGCATCGATTCGGACCATTATCTCGTTGCAGCCAAAATACGCACCCGCCTCAACGCGGCTAAAAACAAGGAACAAAAAACACAAGGAAAGCTAGACGTCGAAAAGCTTCAATCACAACAGACTGCCAATGATTTCGCAACTCGACTCTCACACCTGCTCTCTGAGGGCACAACTCATCCTGAAGGAATACAGGAGTAGTGGGAGCATATCTCCAAAGCACTTCGTACTGCCGCCGAGGAAAAAATTGGTTACCGGCGGCCACGAAAAAACAACTGGTATGATGAAGAATGCCGCGTTGCAACCGAAAGAAAAGACGCTGCTTACAGGGCTACGTTAAAAGCGGACGCGACAAGAGGTATGTGTGAACGCTATCGTGAGTTGAAAAGGGAAGCGAGACGCCTTTTCAGGCAGAAAAAAGCAGAAGCAGAAAGGCGTGAGTGCGAGGAGATTGAGCTGCTAGCTACCAGGAATAACGCCCGAAAATTCTACCAAAAAATACGGCGACAGACGGAAGGTTTTAAGACCGGGGCAAACTCCTGTCGGAATGAAAACGGCGAACTTGTAACTGATGTCCAGGGAGTACTTAGATTATGGAGGGAATACTTCTCTACTCTCCTAAATGGAGACAGCAATTCACCGCGCAGAGATGAAGAACCCGATCCCGCAATCGATGATGATGGAATATATTTCCCCCCGCCCGATTATGACGAAGTTAGAATAGCAATAACCAGATTGAAAAACAACAAGGCCGTGGGCGCTGATGGATTGCCTGCGGAGCTATTCAAGTTCGGCGGCGAGGAGTTGGTAAGGCGCATGCAGCAGCTTCTTAGCAAAATATGGGCGGACGAAAGCATGCCCGACGGTTGGAGTCTAAGTGTTCTTTGCCCAGTGCACAAGAAGCGGGATACTACAAAATGCACCAACTATCGTGGAATCAGCCTTCTTAATATCGCATATACCGTGAACCGCTGATTGGAGCTTATCAGTGCGGCTTCAGACCTGGTAAATCTACCATCGACCAGATTTTCACAATGCGCCAAATCTTGGAAAAAACCCGTGAAAAGAGAATCGACACACATCACCTCTTCGTCGACTTTAAAGGAGCCTTCGACAGAATGAAAAGGAGCTGCCTATATGCCGCTATGTCTGAATATGGTTTCCCCGCAAAACTTATACGGCTGTGCAAAATGACGTTGAGCAACACCATCAGCTCAGTCAGAATTGGGAAGGACCTCTCCGAGCCGTTCGAAACTAAACGAGGTTTCAGACAGGGTGACCCCCTATCGAGCGATTTCTTTAATTTGATGCTGGAGAAAATTATACTTGCTGCAGAACTTAACCGCACTGGAACAATATACTATAAAAGCGTGCAATTACTGGCATATGCTGATGACATTGATATCATCGGCCTAAAAACCCGCGCTGTTAGTTCTGCTTACTCCAGATTGGAAAAAGAAGCGGTAAAGATGGGTTTGATGGTGAATGAGGACAAAACGAAGTACCTGCTGTCATCGAGCAAAGAGTCAGCGCATACGCGCCTTGGAAACCACGCTACTGTTGGCAGCCATAATTTCGAAATAGTAAAAGACTTCGTTTATTTGGGAACCAGCATCAACACTAGCAACAACATCAGCACTGAAACCCAGCGAAGAATCAATCTTGCCAATAAATGCTCTTTGGACTAGGTAGGCAATTGAAAAGTAAAGTCCTCTCTCGGCGAACGAAAATCATACTCTACAAGTCACTCATCGTACCCGTCCTGCTATATGGGGCAGAAGCATGGACCATGACAACAGCAGATGAAGCGGCTTTGGGAGTGTTCGAGAGAAAAGTTCTTCGAAAGATTTATGGACCTCTACGCCTTGGCGACGGCGAGAACCGAAGAAGATTTAATGATGAGCTGTACGAGCTATACGCAGGCATCAACATAGTCCAGCGAATTAAAACGCAGCGGCTGCGCTGGCTAGGCCATGTTATGCGAATGAAAGATGATGCTCCGGCCAAGAAAGTGTTTCTATCGGAACCCGCCTATGGAAGCAGAGGTAGAGGGCGGCCCCCACTCCGTTGGAAGGACCAGGTGGAAAACGATTTAAACTCCCTTGGTGTGACCAATTGGAGCCGGTTGGCGGAGCGAAGGAGCGACTGACGCGCCTTGTTGGACGGCCGTAACCGTTTAGACGGTTAAGCGCCAATTAATTAAGTAAGTAGGTAAGTAAGAATTGACTCAATCCAACGGAAACCAGAATCCCTGATCGTAGCAGTTACCACGATTGAAAGGAATAGGAGAAGCCACAAAAACCAATGTTATTCGAATAATAAGTACCAATTTTATATCTCTAGTACCAATTTTATATCTCATGAAGCAGTGAATGGTATAAAAGGGATCTTGAGGGAAGTGGTCGGTCAACATAGAAAATACACAGTTGGTGTTGTTTTTTCAACAACATCTTCGTCACTTACCATCGAAAATGTGGTTATGTGTTGAATAAGTTTTGTTTAAGAGCGACTATAAACAGGTAGCTTAATCTTCTTGGGGTAGTTGTTATCGTGCGAAGACGCTTTGAAGTACTACTCTTTGAAATAAGGGCTTAGCCGAACGCCATAGTAACCGGCTATGTGGATTAACAGTTAAGGGTTCTAAATTTACGCTGTTTGTCTTCTTAAGATGACGTAGGAGATCCATGATCAATAATGCCGGTTGGACAGTATACCCGGGATATTATGTGGATTGTTCTTCTTGAGTGGTTTGTAGCTTAAAGAGTTTTAAGGCTTAGCAAGTAACGGCAGCTTTATCAGATCAACAAATATTGCTGTGGTGGATAATTTGTCTTCCCAATAATAGCACAAGACCGCTGAGGCCAAGTTTTGAAGGTACGACGAAGTTGAATCACGCAAGTGTTTTTAACAAAGATTAGTCGAGGGAGAGAGATTAAAGACGATAGCTATCCACAGATCACGAAAACAATGTAAGCGAATGGGCGCATATAGAATGCAAGAAAAGCGTGAGTTCAATGAGATTTATGAAGCCGGAACAGCTGATTGTTATACAAAATAAAGAAGAAACGTTAAAAAAGGTTTTAAATAGTAAGAAGGGAGAGCGCTATCACGGATCTAGCGGGTTAGGGAGCTTAGAATATACCCGCGGCAGGTACCCTTTTCAAGGGGTTGCCAGCGCAATTGTCAACCTCACCTACCCATGTCGAATCCTGTTTCTTTAACTGCAGAGGTTCTGCCGACCTCAAGTTTCTTATGGATCTAGGGGGTGGGAGGACGGTACGGCCTAGAAGCTTTCATGTGATTATACCAAATCGTTCCCGAGATGGTCGGGCTAGTACCTCAATGATTCTTGTTACCGAACGTACGGGATCTGCATCGGGCAAATGATCATCAACATCGATAACTCTCCCCAAGGTCTTCGGGGAATGTCCTTATCGGTAAAATAATAACAACAATAGAAACGGAAAACATGGAAAATTGTCTAGATATTGAAAGTCGTGCTCTATCCATAGTAGATATAGTAGAAAAAGGATGTTTACATGAATTTGACCTGGGAACTCAAGATAACTCACACTGTTTGTGGAAGCTGAGATCTTGGATTGTGAGAAGAGGCAGTGGTCTGCTGATGGCGAAAAGCCTGACTTTAAGAGGCGCAAAGAAGAGGGAAAAATATTCCGACCTGGGACCGTGAGTCATAGTCGGTGTTTTCTAGGCTTGGAGCTGCTGTCAAGGCTTCAGTTAGAGTTACGCTGAATTTTTAAGATATAAAATAAGAGTTCCGCCGATGGCTTTACGTCTCGTGTTAGGCCAATGGCTTCCCTTTTGGCTACAGCTAGGATACACGGGATTGCTAGCGGTGTTGTGATAAATATTGTGGTTATGGTACGCTCAGATGTTATGATGACGGGTATCGTTTTGAAATAAAGTTGTGATTACGGTTTCCCTACAGTTTTGGCTACGGTCACGGTTACAAGTCTCGTGTTGGTTTTACTCACAGTTATAATTGCGAGTAAAGTCAGGAATAACGTTATATTTACGATTACCATAACGGTTATGGTTCACTTAGGAATATTGTTCTGACCATTTTGACTGAAAAGTTTACAGTAGTGGTCAGAATTGTGGTTAAGTAACGATTGCAGTTAGGTATTCAGTTGCGGTTTCATTTAAATTCACGAATGCGGCAACAATTATAATTTCACTAGAACTATTTTGCAATCTTTACATATCATGTTTACTTTAACTAAAATAAATTATTGAGAAACCGTGCAAGTGGGTATATAAAACGCTATTGCATTAAATTTAGGACTTTGCCAATTGCAGATATATATATACTTTTTTTGGGTAAAGATTTCTTTCCTTAATTTTTAAAGATTGTTGTTCATTTCTTACCTCCGGCACTGTGACCTCATAGGGTGTGTTCAGGACTGCGGAGCATTGTCGTTGATATCAGATACACGCACAATAATCGGAATGTTGCGTCGCTTGTTTGTTTCGCGTACGGTGCAAGAAACCTGTGGTGCAGATAAGTAGAAGAAAAAAAGGAAATTAAAACAAAAGCAAATAATATCAAGTATTTGTAATATAGGAAGAAGATACAAATATGAATCGCATGCGATATTTAATGCAAAAAGGTTGTTCTAAAAAGATGAATTTTTCTGCAATGGCAAAAAGTAAAAAATAAAGCAACTTTTTAATGTTTGCATATTTGTTTGTTAAGCATTTTTTTTTGTTATTTTTACGAGCTCATTTTGTACATAGCGTGCAACTGTAAAATTTGACCATAAAAATTTGCATTTCACTAAACGAAATCGTACAGCGCACAGTGTTTCGTGTAGAACAAGCTAGCTGGACAAAAACAAAGTTCTTATTCCAAGAAAAGTGTAATGAGAAATGAAAGAAAACAAACAAAATAACGGGATTTTTGCTTTTTTTTGATATTTTTGCACATATATATTGAGTAATTGAAGTAAGAAGGCAGGATTGTCCGTAAAATGCATTGATTAATTTGCAAAATTCTTGTGAATATTAAGATTCATATTTATTTTAAGTGAACACTTTTACACAATTTTTTTGATGGATTCTAAGCTCGAAGGTAAGTCAAATTTTTTAATAGTAATTCTTTCACAATTAGAGTATTTTCAGTATATTTAACATTCCGTTATTAAGAAGAAAAGGTATTTTTTCCCTATATTTTTAGCTTTAGGAACAAAAAAGTTATATACATCCGCGGACATCCGGGCTTAATTTTACATATGTTATAGTCGCAAGTATTCTCTAATAGTCGAAAGAAAAAACCATTGCGAATTCTTTGCACATCTATTTTAAATTTTTTTTTGTAGATTTCGTTATCTCTACATATCAAATAGGATGTATGTATGTACCAGCTCCGACGAGATATTTAAACTTTTAAAGCTGATCTTCAAACGGCAAAACCAATGCCCTGCTACAGGGAACAAACACGTAGCCACAAAACATACAAAAATTAACGCGCAAGGTCAACAAGATCACACCAAAAGCAAAAAGGCGAAGATCAATGACTTCAACCTGCCACAACCTACCGCACCAGTCACCAAGGCATAAAAACAGGTACATACAATGGATTGATGAAGATAAACCAAAACCAGGTTTCGGCAGTACCAATGACGGCAACACTGCTCGTAGGTTTTTCGAATATTCTGAGGCTAGTGCTGAGATTACGGGAAATGGATGTAACGCTCATCAAAAGATTCGACACTCTCCTTCGCGCATTAGCATCTGGGTACAATATAAATATCCAAGAATTTAAAAATTTGCGGTCCAGACTAAAAACTATACATAGATCTCTATCCATGGTTTAATATGCCTGTTACAGTTCATAAATTCTTAGTGCATAGTACTGATATTATAAAATCAGCAATTTTACCTATTGGTCAACTTTCCGAGGAAGCACAGGAAGCCCGTAATAAAGATTTGAGACGATTCAGGGCTGAAACACACAAAAGCAATCGCGTGAAGCCACGAATAGAGATCTTATGAATATGTTGCTTATAACATCGGATCCTTTAGTTAACAGTTTTAGGGAGATACCTAAGAAAAAATTTAAAGTCTGACTTCAGAAGTCTTAAATTTACTGTCCCCCGATAATGCCGAGGAGTCAATAAATACCCCAGTTGTTTCAAGCTTTCACAGTAGTGTTGCTGATGTTCATGACTATTCCACAAGTGACTCATCCAATCAAAGTGATGATAGCGAATAATAACATAATTATAAAAGATAACCTACCCTATAACTTTTTGTTGGATCAGGTTTTATTCAATTTAAATCTATTGTCTTTTCTACTTTGTATGATACTTTACTTTTAAGTTTTTGTAATAAGTAATTTTCACATAATTAATTTAATTATTTACATTGTTATTATTATTATTGTAATTCACTTTTACATTCCTGACTGGTACTGTAAAATAATTCTGTAAAAATTGTAGTGCCAGGATAAATACTCAAATAAATACAAAATATGTATGTACATATGTACAGTCACTCACATAAATAAGTAGACACCCCTTTTGGATAATTCTTACAACTTTCCCTTTCGCAAATTTATTTTAACTAATTTCCCATAAGAAAATTTGTCACGATCTATAACAAAGACTAAATTATATTTAAAAAATTCGACGAATTTTCATAAAAAATTTTAATTTTTTTTCCGAATTTTTAGAATTTTTAGAGTATTGAGATTTGTATTCCATTCAATTTAAGTACAATAAAGTAATATTCTTAAGTCCTTTAAATTTTTTTGGATCTATGTCACTTATTCACATGAGTTACTGTATATGAAATAAGCAAATGTATGCATATGAAGTAAAATTTTGGAAAAAATAAAAAAAAGAACATATGGCTGACAAAAATGACGTAGTTGTAATAAATGACTGCATATGAAACGGAAAATCTCATAAAATAATTTTTGTCCAGCTAGCTTGTTCTACACGAAACACTGTGCAGCGGTAAGTTAATGCACTTCCATATTTATATTTGTCTTTTGTTTGTGTACTAAAGCATTTTTATGATGACTTTTGCATATGCTATTGCATGAAGTGTGTGTGAACGTACATAAGCTCCCTGTAGGAAAATTAAGTCCCATGATAAGATCTGGTTGGTTTTGAGAATTTTTCATAGTAGTATAAAGAAGAGCTTTCGATTTCTTCACGAACGCAAGCGAGAAATTCGAGACTCGAAAAATCTAAAGCTTAACTTCTGAAGGAATATTCTGGGAACTGTATTTATACGGTGCACTGTCAGTTTATATTGAGGCGAATGTTGACATCACTATGCTTATAGTAAATAATAGCAACAACAAAACACAGCAAGCAGCGACACTTATGTACAAGGCAACCAAGAACATTCCAGACACATAACCAGTAGCTCGAAGTGAAGAGATATCTCACATATGTAGTCATCAACTAAGGGCAGAAGTTGATACTCACACATACACATGCATATGGGTAGTAGAAAATATAAACTACAAAGATACATGTATATAGCTGGTAACCAAGCATGATATACAACTGTTCGCGAAACGACTAGATCTTGGGAGAAATGGGCAAACGAGAAAACCGGTAGTATAAAAGCAGCGCAAGCTGAGGAATCAGAAAGAGTTGAATTTAATTTAAACACGCTATTAGTCGTGAAGTGAAGTATAAATTGGAAGTACTCCCAAAGTAATCTAAATAAAGCCCAGTTTGCAATACTGAATATTGGCGTTATTTAGCGATTCGAACGTTAGCAGGAGGCGCATAATAAGCAGGATTTCCCTAAATCGTTATAATATGTAGATACTATGATTTCGTCTCGAACAAAAGCAAGAGTTTCGAGACTCGGAAAATGGGGAACTCGGCTTGTGGCACCTTTACGTTTGTGCTCGAATAAAAATCGTAAGCTCGATGGAATTGAATGTCGAGAGACTCGCAAACTCTACGGGTATTTTGAGATTTGTGGGGCTCGCGATTATCGGCCTTTTCGAACAAATTCGTGAAATCGTAAGTTCTGGTAAAAATTCGAATCTTATATAGGAGGGGCTTATAAACATAAATGAACTCTCATTTACCGATTTTTGGCCTAGTGAGAAGATAACCAAACTTTAGTTATATACATATGTATGCTTAACGTGAGTACCTGCCTCTTAAGGCTCAAATTGACGAGATCAAACACACGGATCTAGTTGCGTGAACAGCAGTCCAACTATTGTTTCCATGTTGCCTGACCAAAGCACTTTATAGCAGAATCTTTGGTACCAAATTAGCTTTTTATCTGGTACACATTCATGAGCTCTTACCTAGGCAAGATACGGAGTCTATTAAAACCCCTTACCACTGTAAGGATAATGGCATCCGGTTCGACGGCAGCTCCACCTTGAATCCCATTACCATCCTATTCTAAGCATAAAAAATTCACTGCAATATCAGCACACACGTCAAATTTGAACATTCTAGGTGTACTGTTTACAAAATTATCAGGTTTTTTGTGTTTTCCAAAATTTTATATATATAAAAAGTGGGCGTGGTTATCATCCGATTTCGCTCATTTTCAATACCAATCTATTCCGGGTCCAGATAAGCTATCGTACCAAATTTTGTGAATATATCTCAATATTTACTCAAGTTATCGTGCT
The DNA here is from genome assembly GCA_029619165.1 of Eurosta solidaginis. Taxonomy (NCBI): domain Eukaryota; kingdom Metazoa; phylum Arthropoda; class Insecta; order Diptera; family Tephritidae; genus Eurosta; species Eurosta solidaginis. The sequence continues at coordinate 65,909 of JARSSU010017743.1, read as the reverse complement.
AACGAACAGACGGACGGACGGACATGGCTCAATCATATTTTTTTCCGATACTGATGATTTTGATATATGGAAGTCTATATCTATCTCGAATCCTTTATAGCTGTACAACCAACCGTTATCCAGTCAAAGTTAATATATTCTGTGTGCAAAGCACACGCATATGGCTAGAAGAAAAGCATAAACTATATAGCCGGGTAACCAACCATGAGGCTCCAAAGAAAGCCCACTTTGCAATACTGAATATTGGAGTTATTTATTCGAACGTTCAGCGATTCAAAAGTTAGCAGAAGGTGCATAACTATCGGAATTTCCAAAATTCGCTACAATACAATTCCAATATTTTAATACAAGTATTAAGGGAGATGTGAACAACCTTTTGGTATCCTACATCACAATCGAATTGAAATATCCGTAAAAGTAGGATAGCGGCATAACTCAGCTGCTAAACACATTTACTCGAGATCCGATGCCTTCGTTCAGCATAGCCTAACGCAGTTTCTAATATTACAAGAGGAAGAGCGAGCACATATCCAATTACCAATTGTTATCCATAAACGATAGGAATCCAGGACATTCCGCACAATTAAGTGATTTGATCAACTCTTTTTTAAGCTTAGATTAGAAAAAGCAAAGAGGCTTAACCCAGAGGTAACGCAGAAAACACTTTCTTGACAACTTTCGAAGAAAGAAGTCCATATTACTCCGACGAGAATGCCTATTCGCTTCATTAAGTATGCTTTATTGTCAAGTTTCACGGGAACTCCCTCGTATGTAAGGAAAAAACCAACCATACATGATGAAACCACAGCCACAGCAAATCTCTCATAAGGAGCCGATTCCCAGTACTGACGATGATACCTGAGTACAAGAATTGTGTGATATATTATATACAGGTCACAACTGCTTTTCCCGCTCCCCACAGTACAGTTTTTATCGATCGTGATGGAGTCGTGCAAATGGTACAAATGGTAGCCTGTTGGTATTTTGTATGCCTTCTACGACCGACATATCTACAACCCTTGCCCGTATGGGTGAACTTTAACCTAAAAGTATAAGTCACTTTCTCATAACTTCCCTGCAGGGCTCAATTAAAAAATAATGTGTGCGTGTAAGCATCTCGTGTATATTTGACCGCCAGCATTATGCCTTTGGAGCACCGCAATGCCTCTCCATACACATATTCTTCTTCTTTAGTGCATATATATCTTCACTTTAAAACTTTAGTTAAGTTTCTAAGAATATAACAAACATTCATAGCATTTTACTCACTTGAAAGACAATGTGACTTAGATTCTCCTCATCGCGATCCATTGGCTGTAGCAGCTGCAATTTTTTGCCATCCAACAAGAATGTTGGATTCCCCTTTGGGAAGACTAGATTCAGTACAATTTCCGTGTAGGAATCACCATAAATTGGCAACGTTGGCGGCATAGTTTGCTGGCCAATAACTGTAAATAAAAAAATTTTTAAAAAATTTGTGTAGTAGCAGTTAGCAAATCAAGACCGTGGTGGATATATACGTATGCACATATCAGCAAGGAGGAAAGCGAAGCAGTAGGGAAAGTCTTGCACAAAGCATTAAAATATCAGAAAGCGCTGTTTATGCATCATTTGCAGCTGAGTTAGAATAAGTTGCATATGTTTTTATGAAAAATCATTTGAATATCATAAAACGAGAATTGCGCGTTGTTCTAACAAGTTCCTGGTCACAGTTGTCTCAAGATAAATCACGCAGACGTTTTTAAAAAAGCTGAGTAGGGAGGAGAGAGTTATAATAGGATGGCTTGCAATAAAACACGACAACGACACAAAATAAGTGTATAGAATAGAGCTGGGGAAACTTCGCTTACGAAAACTACGACGTGACACCGTTCGGTGAAGGGAAACTAAAATCTACTATGCACGGTATTTAGATCTGAAAGGTGTTATGACCTGATTGGATACCCGCAGAAGCAATAACTTGCCGCAAATATCAGCCCCGAGTTGCTGTTGTGCATGTATAGCATAGATAGCGCGGTTTATGCCAGTCCGAAAAGCAAAGGAGCCTCCATCTCTCCATCGTCATTCCAAAAAAAATTAAAGAAAGCATCCAAAACAATAACTCGTGGAAGACATTGGCGATGAAGCGAGTCAGTTTCCGGCAGCATGACCTTCCCAAAGCTCACCCCAAAATGGACGTCTTAGTCGAGGCTACATATTTTGTAGGTACAACGAAACATCGTACCACCAAGCATGATCGATTTTATTATTGGTCACATTGTACTTAAAATTGCCTCTAATTATGAACGGTGATATGACATGCTCGACGTGCTAAAAAAATCTTTGAAGATAGCCCCATATCTAACCACCATTTTAATGGGGTTTCCCTTAAGAGCTCTGCCTCGCGTACGAAACAAATCAGGGTCAAAGAAAGGCGGGGGATAACAAATGGAGCGCCCTATGAATTTGTGCTGCATCCCGACTTCTGGAAATGATACGTATGTAAATACCTAAAAGAACTTTTCTTGTCGCTTTCGCAGATAATGTGACTGCCGTAAGTACAGTACTGATTTTTTATCAGCTCAAAGCCTAAATTTGAATCATGAACTGCGCAGTGTGAATTGATGGTTGAATGACCACGATCTACAGCTTTCGTCGGTGAAAACATAGATCGTGACCTTTAAGAAGGCAAAAATTTCAACCTAGTAGAAACACACAGCTCAACGAAATATCTTGGTGGATAGCAAGATAACCTTTTCAAACCACTTTCAAGAGGCCTGCGAGAGGACACACTGGCAATTGGGTACATAACGCGATTAATGGAAAACTGAGGTGAGCTAAGGCTATGCTTTATGATTCTTTACTTTCGTACGGTACAAAAATCTGGCCGAAGGCAACGAATTTCCCAAAGTGGCGATCTGCTTTTACCTCGGCTCAACGCAGAGTGGTGCTACAAATCGGCTAAGACTATCGCACGGTATTCGCGGACGCTGTCACCACCACCGACCAGTATTAAGTGGAAATGTTGCTTCCGTTTCAGGTGAGAAAAGAGTCTACCTGACGATGGCATCAACAACGAAGCACAAGTTCTGCAGGAAGCTGAATCAGAAATGGAGCTGACGGACGGCTACTTCCGGGCAAAAATATTAACAAAATGGGCAGGATTAAAAATCCAATCTACTGACGCACGTCACAGTTTCTTTGTATACGATCTCTACGCACTGTAACGAATGTGGTAGTAACACTAGGTAATAGCACTAGATAATCGATTTGCGGGCAATCTCACGTAAAAGAAAACCTATGTAAGTGACAGATATGATGTGGGCTGCAGATGCGTGAGAAATATTCTCCTCGCGAAACGTGGGTTATTAGCTCACGTGGCATGTATCCGTACTTGAAGTAAAGCAAAGCCGCGATCATATGAGCAGATAACGCACGACCGTTGGAGGTTAGGTTTTAGTAGGTAGTCCATCATAGGAAAAAGGGATATTCGGAAGGGCTTGTTGATACCCGGTAAGTGCATGAAGCATGTCATCCTTCTACGTAACAGTCATATTCATGTTTGTGATCACTTTGTCGTAACAGAGAGTGTAAACCTTATTTTTACGATAAATTTCGCCGCTAGAGATATTGTTCAAGGACAGTTATGATTTGGTTACGGCTTAAGGAAATCATAACAGCTATGGTTATTAGAGCTACTTGCTTTACGTTTATGATTACTTTATGGTTTTAGCAACGGGTTTGAACACGGGGTTGGTTACTGTTACTATTACGTTCTCAATAACACTGTTGTTAAAATGTTTGTTAATATCTCTTGGCGAGTTGCAAATGCCGCCCCAAATAACGGTTAGTATATATCTCGATCGAGTAGTAGTTTTATAATGGTATGTAGCCCAAGTTAGAACTTTCTTATATATAGCGTTTTCAAGACATTCGTGATCTATCTCTGTGCTTAGCTTTCGAGGGACCTAAATTTCATGGAACCTATCTTAAATTCGCTAACGTTATCTTATTTTAAAGTCCTATATTAAATCGGTGCAGGCAAAGCTTAAATTCTTTAAAACAGCAGGATACTTTAGAGATAAGAATGCAAAAGGCTTTTTAAAACATTTGTGCTACCTTAACTGCTTATACTTGCAGTGAACTCTTGCTTACGAATTTCATTTGTTCTAAGTGCATTTTTTATTTCCGGATATATGCTGCTTTAATTTCCCATTACTTGTTAATATTCGTGTTTTATTCTATCTGTCAGCTTAACATATTCCTGCTACACTTCCACTACAATTTCCCATTCGTGCCACACAATTATTATCATTATATCAAACATTTAAATTAGAAAGAAAAAAACTAACTGCAACTTGGACTTAGCATTAAGCAGCAAACAGAGGTCGTAGCAGAATACAACAAAAGAGTATGCAACAAATGGCAACAAACTTACAAACATACAAATACAAGCATTAAAAACACAATAAAATTCGACTGGTAACATTTTGTGGCAGCAACCAAGAAACAACAGCAAAAAATTGAAGCTGAAAGGAAGGAGTTGCAAAAAAAGAACAAAAACAGGAGTTGCTGCTGTCTTGCCCAAAAAAAAGGGAGCTTACGAGTATAACGTCAAAGTTGCTCGATTGTTGTGGCAAGTAAAGGAGTGCAGAAGAACATAATAAAAATGGCAAATCAAAATAGTGGCGAATAAAATAACAAAAAAATGTGGCACTGAATATCAAATGAAATATATGTAATTGAAGTAAATAGAGCTGCTGGGCATTTTTTGCAAGTTTTGTGTTAAGTGCAGATTGTTACTGCGAGAGTACTTCGTACTTGCTTCATGCAAAAAGCAGTCTGTGGTGGCAGTAGCAGCATTGAGAAGCGTTCATGTAAAATCAGTTGCTACTTTTTATTGTTTCTGGTTAAAGTTGTTTCAATTTTTGTGTTTGGTCTTGTTGCGCTGTCAATTCTTTTTGAATTTGTTAGGCTTTGAAATTTTTTTCTTAGACTAAATTTTTTTAGTTTTAATATAAAAGCTGTGCACGGTGGATAAATCTGACATCTTTAGAAAATATAGGGATAAAAAAGTTTAGAGAAAATTAAAGTACAAGTAAAAGTAAAAGCAAAAGTCAAAGTCTAAGGCAAAGTTAAAGTAATGGCACTAGTAAAAGTAAAAGTAAATTTAAAAGTGAATATAAAAATAAAAGCAAAATTTAAAGTAAGAATAAAAGTAAATGTATGAGCAAAGAACAAGTAACAAAAGTAACCAAATAAGTTTTCGTAACAGTAAATGCAAAAGTGAAAATAAAAGTAAAAGTAATAGTAAATGTAAAAGTTAAAGTAAAAGTAAAAAAAAATTATATGTATAATTAAAAGTAATAAAAAAGTAAAAGTCAAAGTAACAATAAAAGTAACAGTAAATGTTAAATATTAAAAGTAAAAGGAAAGGAGAGTAAAAAATTAAAAGTAACAGTAAAAGTAAATGTAAAGTTAAAAGTAAAAGTAACAGTAAAAGTCAAAGGCAAAGTCAAAGTAAAAAAGTAAGAGTGAAAATAAAAATAAAAATGAAGGAAAAGTAAACCAAAATGTAAAAGTAAAAGTTACAGTTAAAGTAGAAGTAAAATTAAGAGTTAAAGTAGAAGTAAAAGTAAATGTAAAAGTTCAAGTTATAGATAAAGTTTAATCAAAAGCAAATTTAACAAGTAAGGAAGGGACTGTCTTCGGCTGTGCCGAAGACTTCATAAATTTCAACAATAATGATCTTATCCCCTTCGTAATCTCCAAATAATTGGATATATAAGATAAGAAATATATAGTGAACAGATGTACATACCTAAACGATTTTTAAGATAAATATAAAATAAAAAATGGCAAAAAACCCCCTTACCTGAACGACGGTATGGGATATTATATAATAGCTCCGATCTAAATGATTTTTACAGGAAATCTTCTATGAAATATTAGAATATATATCACCAAGTTTCACTTTTTTATATTGGAAACTTAGGGAGAAATGGCCAAAAATCTTTCTATCTGAACGATCGGTTGTATGGATAGGTATATACTACATACATATAGCTCCGATCAAAGTGATTTTTTCAGGAAATCTTCTATGATATTTTGAATAAGTATCACCAGTTTAACGTTTTTGTATTGAAATTAAGGGAGAAATGGCTAAAAATCTTTCTATTTTTGGCAAAAAATCCATAAAGTTTCGATAAAAAATCAATAATTTTTCGGTAATAAATCGATAGTAAATGCATAATTTTTTGATAACGGAGCGATAACTCTTTCATACATTTTCGATTACAAACCGATAACTTTACTGCAACAAATCGATATCTATCAGATAAAAAATTGATAACACGCCCACAAGAAATGGTAGCACTCTAATAAAAAACCAATAACTTTTCGATATCAACGTAATAACGTTTCGTTAGAAAACCGATACATTTTCTATAACAAAGCGATATCTTTCCGATAAAGAATCGGTAAACACGCCGATAACAAATTGGCAGCACTTCAATAACAAGTCGATAACTTTTCGATAACATTTTGATAAATTGTCGATAATGTTTTCATAAATTATCGATAGCTTTTCCTTAGTGAACCGATATCTTTTCGAAGTGGGTATGGATTAAAATGTAGGGAAGAAGTTACATTAACTTAGCGACAGTGATTGTTACAGATCTAAATAAGGTTGCAGGTAAATTATTATTATGCCTAAAATTATGATCATGACTATGGCCATGGTCGCTGCTACGTTCACGGTCTCGGATACTGTTCGCGATTGTTGGTACGGTACCGCTAATGGTGACCTTACCGTTCAGTATCAAGGTTTTATTTATAATCACTGAACTAATAAAAGTTTTTAGCATCGATTCCGACCGTTGCAAAAAAGCCGCGTTGACATCTCACTTTCTATTAATTTGTGTATTTCCTTTTCCATGACAACTTCGGTCCTTTAGCAAAAGAACTATCTGGGAGACACATTCTTCACTGCGCGCAAGGTATATGCATAGCTATATGGCCGAAGATGAAACGTCTAAATAAAAGTTGAGAGCACTTAGTCATATTTGTTTTATGCCACGTTTAAATTAAACACTGTACACCATTGCAATCACAGCCAATGTGCAAATGTTGCAAGTGAGTAGGGCGCAGATGTAAGCAAAGCGTATTTATGCAGCAAATACTTGTTTGCTGGCAGTCACGCCTGATACAGCGAGGATGCAAAAAGCGTAGCAACTGTAATTAACAAAGAAAAAGAAATGCAGTAGAATACAATACAATAGGCAGAGAATAGGCGGCTCGCATGAAGATGGCGTTTAAATGTCGGTTTGGCTTGCAGTACAAGGGCGGTCCCACATTCTAACTTTGGACAGTTGATCGGAGTACGGAACGTTAGTAGCAAAAAACTGTCTTGTAAAATGATTGCCACAACCAAGTAAGACGCCCTGTGTGCATGTGTATATGAGTGTATGTATGTATGTGCATGTGCCTTTGTAAGTACAAAGATTATTATTTCGTGTTAAATACTGCTGCTGTGAATACCCTTTAGCTTACTTATGTTTTGTTTTTTATTTGTTTGAAATTTTTTTATTATCAGATTTTCATTGCTGCTGTTCATGATTCATGTTACACTTGCCACGTTTGTGTTGCACAATTCATTTAAGACAATAACGCGACGACTTGTGTTTCCGTTGATGGTTCTGTGGCGGGTAGGCAAAATTGTTTTTTGTTATTTCTTAAATTTATTTTTTTGTTCATACTTAATGGGCTCGGTATAGCTCTTTGCTTGTTGCAGTTGAAAGGAGGCTTGATGTATATTTATGTCGGCATTGAGTATAAAAATCAAATTTGAGTGCATTGGAATGATAGACGTTGAGACATTTTTATGATGCGCGAAACTTCGGAAGTGCAAACATGGATGTGTACATATGTATTTACGAATACATATATATTAGTTAATTGTAAAATGTTAATAAACATACCGTCTATTATATTCTTACTTATTTGCAGGAAACGGCTGTAACATGCTATTAGGCGTTGCATGAACAGCTATTTCTATTAAGATTATTACAATTATTCATATGTACATAGGTGTTGTGAACTGGACTGAAAAGGACTAACGAACTGAAATTGTAAGTTGTTATTGCAGTCCGTTAAGTTAAAACCTGTCCGTGCCAAAGTTGGCTCAGAGCGGTGCTACCTCAGCATCTGAGATAATAAAAGTAGGAAAGGGCATATTTAGAAATGTGGTTTTCAATGTATGGGCCTTACGCTTTATGCGTTCAAGAGCGCATCGTACAGCGATGTCGCATATAAGTTTATTTATGAATGTTACCATAGCGTAAAAGGGAATCTCTCAGTGATCATTGTTCGTTTTTAAAGCAATTTTTCCAAAGTTCCATATAGCTGCTTAGCTTCTTCAGGGGTGTGCTGGGTTAGGTTAGGTTGAACTGGCCGGCCCATGAGGACCTGACATAGACTGAATGATTCCGTAGTGTTCCCAGAAATTTATTTAAAGACCGAACTGGAAAACTCTATCAAAGACCAGGACCTATGTTATAAAATAACTCGTCTTATCTTAATCTCGCCCAATCTTATTGGCACGTCTGCGGAGCAAGCTTCAAGGGATGCGCGCTTTTAAGCTAGTTCATTCGATATTTCATTCCCATATGCCTTGGGACTTAAAATAGATGTATGCTTTTGCTCGCGCCGATTCTTTCCAGGGATTGCTTACACTATAACACACTTTTAGATACGTGCTATGCGAAAGTATTGCCTTATTACTGCCAATATATTCTCTTCCAGTGTTTCTACTGCTTTGGTTGCGGCAAATACTTCCGCTTTGAAATCGCTACAGTAATCTGGCAACTTGTAGGATCTACAGAGGTAAGACCTCACTTTTGTTTTATTTATTTTTATTTTTTCTATTTTTAATGCAGTTTTTCCCCATGATGAAGCCAAAAAATTAAGCGAAACTTTGGATCATAATATTAAGGTTTTTCTTGCACTAAAGCACCTCACTGCTCAATAATTAACCTTATTTGCATCAAAAAAGCACAACACATATGAAAACTTACCATAATTGAACCCATAGCTCGCATCGTAAAAATTTTCTTTTCTATATCACTCAACGTGTTTATAGAAAAACGACAAATGCATTACCTTCAGTTTAGGAACAGAGAAAAACTACAGAAGAACATCCTCCGGTTCAAAACACGATCATTGTTACATTTGCCCCTGATCCCGTTTTTTGATCTTAGAAGCCGCTCAGAGTTTTTGCTTTGATATAGGTGTTAGTAGTTGACCGACTCTTTGCCTTGGTTTTGGCTCCATGGTTCCCATCCGCATTGCCGTACATGCACTTCGGATCATAGATCATACTCTATAGATATTTTCGAAGTATCTTTGTCGTGGAAGCAGTTGGGTAACATAGAACTTTAACTCACCGAAACGTGCCTTACCGTATATGGTCAGTGTAGCTACTAATCTGCCTCGTGCTTTATTCTCCTAGTGTTCTTCCCACTGCCTTAACGTTCCTTTCAGAGCTGATTCTTCATATGAAGTAAGTTTACGGTCAGGTAAGAGCCGCAGTAAGGCCTATTCCCATGAGCTGATGCCATTGGCTTCCTGTTAACCAGCCGATTCATTATCGTAAATTTATCGACCTGTTATCGAAAAGCTACCGATAAATAGTAAATAATTAGTAGATAACTTTTCGATTTGCTATAAAAAATGTATAGATTTTCTATCAAAAGTTATCGATATGTTATCGGAGTGCTAATAATTATCATCAGCATGTTATCAGTTATTTATCGAAAAGATATCGCTTTCTTTCTGAAAAACAAACGAAAGGTTATCGGAGGGATTTCAAAAAAGTATCAATTAATTGTCGCAGTTTATTAATTTGTATCGATTTTGTTTCGACAACTCTTATAATAAAATCGATGGCGCATATGTAACCTTTCGAGAACAAACCTAAATGAAACCAATAAGAAACCGGTGAAGCAGCGATAACAAACCGATATTAAACCGATAAAAAATAAAAAAATAATGTAAGGCGCGATAACCCCGAAGGGATTTTAGGCCGAGCTTCTCTTCAAATTTGCGTTGGGCTCCTTTTAATTTTACGTACGAATTAGCGGGATGGGAACTACTTGTGTTATATCGACTCCGAACAGCATCTGCAGCGCAGATGAGTTTTCATTGAGAGCTTTTTATAGCAGAAATACACTCGGAGTGCTTGCCAAACACTGCCGATGGGCCACCTCGCTTAGAAAAATTTTCTTCTAATTCAAAAAATTGGTTCTAAAATTTTGATGTCGCTTTGTTCGGGGCGTGAACCCAGGATCTTCGGTGTGGTAGGCGGAGCACGCTACCATAACACAACTCGGCGAAAACAATTCGCTATCGATAATAAGATGATAAAAAAAAACACCTGGTTGCTATAGGTTGTGACCAATAAGAAGCCTCTGGTAAAGATATCTCTGATGTAGTTTAACTTCAACCACTGGGCGGCTCTAGTTAATTTAAAAATATACGCGTCTTATATGTACACCTGTATGTTTACGCTCCGAAATTTACGAGTACTTGGTACTCGTTTCATTTTTTATTTAGTGGACTGAAGAACCACCAGGTAGTTGAGAGTCTATAGCGTTAAGGTAGATGTATGTAATGATAACCTCAGATGCATTAAGCCCGCAGGATGGATGTTGGTAATAGCGCCAAGTTTTGTAAGACGAAAGGAGTGGCAGAATATAGGAATATAGTCGTTCCATTTGGAGCAGAGTTAATCAGTGTAAGTGCCTTTTGTCCTTATCGAGCTGTTATCGCCTACGTATTTAATGAGATATGTCCAAGCCGTAGAAAGCGGTAGTTAAGAAATGCAAACAAAATTAGATAACCGTAATAAATGAGTTATATTAAGCTATCAATCAGACGCGAACCCGACTTAAAAATCCAGATGTCCTCTGAGTAGAAAGTTCTTACCATTTTTCATGTTTCACTTCGTTTGACCTATTTGACATGATTAGTGAAAACACTAAGAAAATAAATGTCATGCTGAATTCAGTTTCGAAAACTAACGTCATGAAAGATCCTATAAAAAGACAGTTACTAATGTTTAGCTACAGCAATTAAGAATCCATGGAAGTACAAGCTTAGCTTCATCTTCAATTTTTAAATGCAACTCAATTTTTCGTTTCCCTCCCAATTCAAAGCATTGTTGAGACGACGCTCAACTCAACCCCGCCTGCACAATAATTACGTCAAGCGATCATAAGAGACCGTTCCCAGCCATCGTGAGTCACGGAAGCAGACCATCAAAAGCATGAGTTAGGTACATATTCACAGTCTTATACCGACATATATACAAACAAGTATATAGTATGCTATTTCCATGGCTGAAAAGCAAAAAAAGGGGAGTTTAGAAAGAAGTACTGAAAATAACACGAAAGCACTTAATGACAATGACTTGTAAACTTGTGCTGCTGTAAAGTCATACAGTGACTGATATCTTCAACAGTTAGAGGTGAAGACATCCTCAACAGGTTAGGCTGTTTTTACATGTAGCAGAAATTTGCTGTGACTATGGCACATTTTGTATTCTTAGTTAGAATGGCCAAGAGCAATATTTTTATACTCCGAAAAACCCATTGCCAATGTGAAACTTTTTTGCTGCAAATTTACACTTATAAACTAACATACATACCTGAACTGATAACCATACATATTTGTAATATTTAAAGGAACCGAAGTGTTAGAGGAGTAACAGCGCAGGAAACAGTAAACGAGTCAAACATTGCGATCCGGCGCTTGAACATTTGCGGCGAAAGTGAGTTTGTACATGTAAAAGAGTTCCCTACAAACAAGCAAATATTTTGATAGCAGCTCAATTTAACATAATAAAAAAAATTTATTTGTTTTTCATTCCAACGAGAATAACGAGTGGCTGCAGGTAGAGGGAGGTGGTGGATAGTAGTTTATGCAAATATTCGCTTACCTGGGTTTTTGTAACGTTGACGGAAAGTTCAATGTAAATAATAACATATTAAAAACATGTTTTTATATTAAACGGTTTTATTGACAACAATACTTACATGAAGTAATAATAATACTAAAAGCTATAAAATAATTAGTTAGATCCTAGGCACTAGTCATCACAATCCTCATCAATATAGGGCATTGATCAGACAATTAAATAAAAGCGTTTTTCATGGGTCGCTTTCTATTCTTGTATGTATTATGTGTTCCGAATATGAGCCAAATCGGACCACAAATACGATTTTTTTAATATATCGATCCTTGCGCCGCCTAGCGGCGTATTTTTTTTATAAGTCGCTTTCTGTTCATGTATGTATTATGTGTTCGAAATATGAACCAAGTCGGACCAAAAATACGACTTTTTTAAATATATCGATCCATGCGCCACCTATCGGAGTTTTTTCTTTTTATTGCATTGTCATCGGGTTCTGAACTATGTTCCAAGTTTCAAGCTTGTAGCTTATCGGAAAGGTACTTCAATTCAATTACAAAATTCTTGCCGGACAACCAGCCAGCCAGATAGCCAGCCAGCCAGTGAAGTCAAGCTAAATAAAACCGTTTAAAAAAACGTTGATTCGTTCGTAATCGTGCTGATCAATATTTGCAATTACCTAGGCCTACGCACAGTTCGAGCCACAGGAATAGTTCAGTGCTATCATACAAATCAATAAACCTCTGATTTGAGCAGCGCCTTATAGCAGTAGATGGTTTAAGAACTGTGATTTAGACAAACTTGGGCGGCTGATACGAACGTTAAACTTTTGTAACGAATTTTTGGAAATTCTGATTATTTTGCACATTTTGCTGTCGTTCGATTTGCTGAATTGTCGTATAGTAACTCAAATATTCAATATAGCAATATCTCCTTTATTCACAACTCTATTGCTGTAGTGGTACTTCATTTACAATGCTCGCGCAATTCACTTATAGCTCGTTAAAATCAAACTGATTCATTACTCCTCAGCTTGAGCTGCTTTGATACTCTCTGTTGCCTCGTTCTCATATCTCTCCATGGGTTTCGACTTTTCACTAATAACCTTCTCGAAAAGCTGCTTATTTCTTTCTGCTTTATGTATGTGGTTTTACTTTTGTCTTCTAATTATATGCGTTTGTAGGTGGAGTAATAACTTCTACTCTTAGGTGATGACTACATTGCGTATGTGAAGTTATCTCTTCGCTCTTAGCTTCCTGTTTGCATCATGTGTGGCTGCTTGCTTTCATGTTTACATGCACATCTGTGTGGTTGTTTACTTTGCTGTTGATGTGCACTTATTTACTTGCAGAACAGTGACGCATCGAAATTACTAACAGTCGCCACACTATACTGAAAATAAAAATGTAAGAATTTTAATAGATGAACAGGTGACACAGCCATTCCCTTGAGTCCGTAAACTTAGAAACATGTCACCTAGTGAGTTGTCAAAATCATCAATACAAAAGTGTCACTGAATATAACTTTTTTAAAAGCCATGAATGAAATTCAGATTCAGAACAGTACCAGTTATGTTTTCAGTTTCGATTCTTGTTTCAGTTTCAGCGCTGGCTTCATTTGATATATTCCTGTTCCAGTTTTTGTCCGCTTCCAATTTCGGTTGAAGTTATAAATGAATTTTTTTGTTGTAAGTAAGTATTTAAAGGTTTTGATTCCTGTTTTGGTTAAGGCTTCAGTATAGATTCGGTTCGAGTTTGGTTTTTGGATTTTATTTTTATACTTTTCATGAAAATGAAATGGTATATCAATTTCGTCACGAAACCCAAAATTGTAAGTCCTTAAAGGAAAATAGATAGACCCACCGTTAAGTATACCGAAATAATCAGGTTGAAGAGCTGAGTTGATTTAGCCATGTCCGTCTGTCCGTCTGTCCGTCTGTCTAATTGTATGCAAACTAGTTCCTCAATTTTTGAGATATCTTGATAAAATTTGGTGAGCGGGTGTATTTGGGTGTCCGATTAGACATTTGTCGGAAACCGGCCGGATCAGACCACTATAGCATATATCCTCCATACAACCGATTTTTCAGAAAAAGAGGATTTTTGTAATATCTTACTCAATTTAACAGATTGAAGCTTCAAACTTCACCATATATTTCGTATATTGCACATATTGTTGCCTGAAAAAATTAATGAGATCGGTCGTATATATAGTATATATCCCTCACAACCGATTGTTCAGATAAGAAACTTTTCGTAATTGCTGCCCTATTTTAAGAGCTAGAGGCTTCAAATTTCAACGAATGCTTACGTATATAGCATATATTTTTGTCTGAAAAAATCATTGAGATCGGTGGTATATATAGTATATATCTCATACAACCGATTGTTCAGATAAGAAACTTTGCTCAATTTCTGCCCCATTTAAACAGCTAGAAGCTTCAAATTTCATCAAATGCTTACGTATATAGCATATATTTTTGTCTGACAAACTCATAGAGATCGGTGGTATATATATTATATACTTCCTATAATCTGTCATTTTTGCCCCTTTTTTACGGATAGAAGCTTCAAAATTCATCAAATTTCACCAAATAGTTACGTTTACGTCCATATATTATTGAAATACGTGATTCGTAGTTATAGTTCTTACATTCAGACACACAAAAACGTGAAGCTTTGCATCCTCACAGAAAGTACATACCTATTTTTTTATTTTATATTTATCTTAAAAACCGTTTAGATATGTTCAAATTTCACCAAATGTTTACGTGTATAGGATAATTGTTGTTTGAAAATCATAGAGACCGGTGGTATATATAATCTCATACAACCGATTGTTCAGATAAGAAACTTTGCGAAATTTCTGCCCCAATTTAACAGCTATAAGCTTCAAATTTCACCAAATGCTTACGTATATAGCATATATTGTTGTCTGAAAAAATCATAGAGATCGGTGGTACATATATTATATACCCCATATGAACTGTATTTTTTTGCCACTTTTTTACGGCTAGAAGCTTCCAAATTCATAAAATTTCATCAAATAGTTACGCTTACGCCATATATTGTTGAAATACGTGATTCGTAGTCATAGTTTTTACACGCAGACCACAAAAAACCTGAAACTTTGCATCCTCACACAAAGTACCCACCTATTTTTTATTTTATATTTATCTTAAAAATAGTTTATGTATGTAGATCTGTTCACTATATATTTCTTATCTTATATATCCGATTATTCGGAGATTACGAATGCGATAAGATTATTGTTCAGCCCCTTTCATGAAAGGGATGAAGTCTTCGGCACAGCCGAAGACAGTCCCGTCCTTACTTGTTTATTCTAGTTTAATTTCTTTTATTTTGGGTTTCAGTTTCGCTTCCAATTTGTTTTTAGTTTCGATTCCACTTTCATTTCTAGCTTCGACCTTAGTTTTCTGTCCCAATTTCGGTTTCAGTTTCCATCACAATTTCGCTCCTAGACTCGATAACAGCTTTTTTGTTGCAGTTTCAATCCTAGTATCCGTTACATTTTAGGTTCGAATTTAATTTCCAGCTCCGGCTGTAATGTTGGTTCCTATGTCGATACGAGTGTCGGTTGCAGTTTCGATTCTAGTTTCAATTCACCCATTGTTTACGTTTTGAGTCCAGTTCCGTTTATTGCTTTAATTTCAGTCTCGACCTTAGTTTTGATTCCTGTTTCAATTTCAGTTTGAATTCCAGTTTTGATTCCAGTTGCGGTTTCAATTAGCCACTAGTTTCAATCTCAGTTTCCAGTTCCAGTTTAGCTTCCGATTTCGTTTCTAATTCTAATCAGTTTCAACTCATGTTTGGATTCCAGTTTTGCTTTCAGTTTCGATTTCTATTTCGGCTTCAGTATCGGGCCCAAGTTTCGCTGCCTGTTTTGATTACAGTTTCGATTCCAAATTTGGTTCCAGTTGAGATTCAAGTTCTTTTCAAGTGAATACAGTTTAAATTCCAGTTAAGGATTAAATTTCCCTTCTAGTTTCGGTTCCAATATTGGTTCTAGTTTCAATCACATTTTTCGTTTCTGTTTCAATTCCAGTTTCAATTCATAGTTTCCGCACCAGTTTTGGCCCTAATCTCGTTTCTAGTTTCCATTCCAGTTTCGGTTCCAATTTCGATTTTATTTTCGCTTCTAGTTTCAACATCATTTTCGGTTCCAGCATCAATCCTTGTTTCCGCTCCAGTTTTTGTTTTGTTTTTATCGGCCTATTGATAAATGATTCAAGGTTCGATTCGAGCTCAAGGCTAGAACAATAATTTTTTCAAATGATAATTATGTTATTTTTTAATTTTTCTATAATCGTATTTTGTTTTAGCAATAGTAAGTAGACAATTTTTCGGACAACCTGCCAGAGGTGCGCAGATAGATCCATTCCGAAGGGTGCTAGGCGTCCATCATCAGTACGCTTTAGGCACGCTGCGCCAAACCATTTAGCTATACCGCGGTGGTTTGTTTGAATGCTAAATTGCTACTTCTATTCCTTCTTTCCAACTATATTTATTCAGTGTTGCGCCATCTGTTGCAAATCACTGATAATGCTGGATTTGTTTATGGTCAATTACTTTGTTTGACATTCCACACACTCCAGTTTTTGTTTTTTCGGTTCAAAAATTGGTTCCAGTTTTGATGCCAATTTGGTGCTAGGAGTAATCATGTGGCGAATTAGATTAGTCTTGCAGTACTAACTCTCGAACAGTCCCACACTTACCAGCACAGGCGTGAGCAACTTTGATTACCTAAGGAAATACATGTGGGTCGAGTTTTCGGACTTACTGACGTAGAGAGAAAAATCTGAGAAAGTGCAGTGAGGGGGATTCCTAGAAATATATATCGGCCCCTTTTTAAAAGGCATCGTTCTTCTTCATAACTACTTAAGACTTAAGTGATGATTAGGGCATCCAAAAGCCGTGCTGTTGACATCAAGACGACGCGTTTACTTAGCAACTCGTTCTTGCATCAAACTTTTGACATAACACTTAACACTTATTGTATAAGGTGGTTCGCTTTTCAGAGGGAAAAACTCAACCCTATATTTCTCCCAAAGATGCAATCAAAACCATTCGAGCGCCAACCAATGGTACCCATTGCACCTGAAAATGGGTTTTATTTACTCGTAAGTAAGAAAAATACCTATGATGGAAATACTTCCTGGAGATCCCTCCCAACATAACCTTTACGCCAGTTGCAAGACGTTGTCCTAAATGAGTCCCTCTATAGCTAAATGTTGAATACACTTATACTCACGTGCAACACATAACTTTTCTTCACAATTGCAAATATAATAAATATATCGAATGTGCTTGTTCGTTTATGCGCTGACATTGTCAGTTTTGTACGCCAATAAATATGCGTTGCATGTTATCGTCACCAAGACTGCGCCGCATTGGTGGTGTCCTTTTCGGTTGCAACTTGAACTACTGAACAAAAAAATGTAAAAACTGACGCCAAATGCAATTGGAATGAACGTAGCGCATTAAGTTACACATTTTGTGCGCTAGCCGGGCCGTTGACACGTTTGTGTAGGAATTATTGTTGCATTAAAGGGTAAACATAGGATATCTTATACCAGCGTATGCATTTTTACACGTACATTTATAAATTTATACGACTACTTGTATTTTGTAAAAATGCATAAATAAAGAATTCCGCCATGCCAAAAGTTCGACGTGAACTGCTAAAATGTTAAAGCACTTGCGGATAATTTTAACAACTAAAAAAAACTTTTCCAAGTTGCACGTTGCAGTAAGTTTTATGTTGCAAGCGAAAGAGCAGTAGCTGAATATATATGTAGTATCGGCTTTGAAACTTGTGTCCAGTAAATCACATGTTTGAAATAAAATAAACAAATCTCACGTTAACCGCAGTGAATACGCTTCAGTGTCTGCTAGAAACGTCTCTCTCAGGTCGATTTGAGACAAAGAAAGACAGTCGATTGAAGGAAGGATGCTTGAGTCTTTTAGCTACAGCTATATGAGCATCATTTAGGACTTCCCCGGATATGCGAATTTACCTCCGTTTATAAGCGATGTAAACTAAACTGCTGACATACTAAATAGATGAAATCTTATAACGCTTGAAACGCTCCGGAGGCTAGTTGTAAAGTTCTGCCTTTTTATACCCAGCTGTACTTGTACACAGGGTATTATAACTTTGAGATAACGGTTGGTTGTACAGGTATAAATGAATCGAGATAGTTATAGACTTTCATATATCAAAATCATAAGTATAGAAAAAAAATTTGATTGAGCCATGTCCGTCCGTCCGTCCATCCGTCTGTCCGTTATCACGATAACTTGAGTAAATATTGAGATATATTGACCAAATTTGGTGCACGAGCTTATCTGGACCCAGAATAGATTGGTACTGAAAGGGAGCGAAATCGGATGATAACCACGCCCACTTTTTATATATATAACATTTTGGAAAACACAAAAACCTGATTATTTAGTAAATAATAACCTAGAATGTTCAAATTTGAGGTGTGGACTGATATTGAGATTCTTGATAAAAATTCGAAAAAAAATTTTTTTAAATGGACGTGGCACCGCCCACTTGTGATAAAATCAATTTTGCAAATATTATTAATCATAAATCAAAAATCGTTAAACCTATCGTAACAAAATTCGGCAGAGAGGTTGCCTTTACTATAAGGAATGCATTGAAGAAAAATTAACGAAATCGGTTAAGGACAACGCCCACTTTTATATAAAAGATTATTAAAAGGGTCGTGGACGAATAAAATGAGCTATATCCTTGCAAAGAAGAGCTTTATATCAATGGTGTTCCATTTCCCAAGACGACAGCTGTTTCGATTATACCTTGTAAATCTCTTCAAAGCCTTTTCTCCCGGGAGTGGGAGTCTAACCCGCACTCCTACGATAGTTGAAATGGTTATAAACGCATTCAGCTACGTCATGCCTTAGCTGTTGTAAACTTAAATTTTAAAAATGGGTGTGGCACCGCCTCTTTTATAACTAAGCAATGTTCTATGTTTCGGGAGCCATAACTCGAAGAAAAATTTGTTCAGAATGGAACCATATGTTTATGTATTATTTCGCAGCCTTGTAACACTATTAAGCACTCAAAACAAACAACAACAGTATTTCAAGTGTACAGCTGGGTATGTAATGTCCGGTTTCACCCGAACTTCGACTTCCTTACTTGTTTAATCTAATTTATATATTAACTGTGAGCGGTGGCTAAAAGTTTTATCTGAGCCAGCATGCCTATAGCGGACTGATTTCTGCCGAATAGTTTTATTTTAGGGTGGAACATACCTACGCGAAGCATCGTCATACAACCTTCCGAACTCCTACAGTACCTTATAAATGGAGTCATGCGGTAGGACAACATTGCACCATTTCATCTTCCGAGTTCATACAGTGTGTTCTAAAGAAAAGCTTACGCTTAAGTTAGTGACTGGTGGCTAGGTTAGATTAGGTTGCAATGGGGTAGGCCTAAGTTGCATTGTGTAAGAGGGGTGCACTAAGTGCGCAGTTATCCAATCCAGCGTCTTTACTCAACGATAGGAAGCTGCGACTGTGTACCTTTTACGAGACTCACCACGGTTCACTAAAACTGGTGCCGCGGGAAGCTGGAAGCCAAGGTGTAATCTGTATATGTTGTATCATTGTATACTTGTTTACAGATCTCATCTCCAATTTGTGGGGAAGGCACATTGGGAGTTTCGTGGTGGCTGTGGTGACCTCATAATCAGGGAGAGTACACATTTGAGATGTCTCAGTTGACAATACAGTTTTCCCTAGATTAGTTCAGCTAAGAGAATTCGGCATCGATGCTTGTCTCAAAAAAATACCTCAATCATTGAACACTGACTCTGATGTGGAGATGAAAAGTTCACCATACCCTCAATTATAAAGTAGTTATATGAATGGGTTAGTGCACATCTTGCTTGTTAAGATATTTCAAGCGGTTTTAGACTACATTAATAAAGGATCCTTTCAGTGAGATTTTGTCCAATCCCATAATTGTAGACGGAATTGACGGATGGTTTATTTGGCTCAGTATGTCGGTTGACAGTGATGAGAAAAATTTGGCCAAAGCCCTTCATTTTGTTTTGAAGGTGGGACTTTGAAAATTTAAGACTAAACGGTCTGTAATAAAAATGCATCTTGTATCTTATCACTTTGTCTTGTGGCCGAGGATTTGGAGAAGATGCATCGGGGTATTGACGTGAGAGCACAGCTTCAGCAAATTCGTTTATTAAAACCGTATCTAAACAAAAAGTAGTTTTCTGGTTGAACGCCCAATTTCAATCTTCTACTTAGCTAGCAAAATTTTTGGGAATAAATTGCAAATCGCCAGCGGAGTTCTAAAGTTAGTATTTTAAACACTTTCGCTTGTGCCTATGTTCCCGCTATGGTCTTGGCATCTGCATGAACCCTATCGAAGGAATTTGAATACGACCTTTTAAGTTATAGCGACAGGAACATAAAGCAGGGCAGAAGTGCCAGCGAAGGGCAGGTCATGCTCTTCGAACTGGCGAAAACCCACCGGCGCAGAGAGTATCATATAGATGCCCGGAATAAAATTATTTGAGCCGAAATCACAAAAGATAAATAATTTTGGTCACTCTTTCTATACATCAGCGAAACTCCATTTGTATCTTTTAAAATGAATTACAAGGGATCGAAAGGACCAGCGGATTCATGTTACGAAAGTAAGTAAACGGATCAAAATATCAACATTTTATCAGCGCGTTATAGAGCTTATGGCTTTGAATTCTTCATTCACATTCAATGCTTCAGACAACAACATGAAGACGAGACATCCATCAGACAATGCCAAGTATCACGCTTGTCTGTGTTACGCACCACAATAATGGTTAATGCTGTTTATGAGGCAACAACGCCTCATTGTCCACCTACAATGAGCAAGAAAAACTGCCACCTTTCGCCGTTAAAATGTTAAATCATCAATCAGAAATGTCCGATTACGACGTGAACAGGATCAGAGAGCCTGTCTAGCAAGTCGAGTTCATTGTTAAAATCACTAAACTCCGAAGAGATTTTAAGCCCGAGCTTCTCTTCCAATTTGCATTGGACGCGGGCCGATAAGCGAACTTGTTTATCCCTTTCGATCGATCGTATAAGAGCTGTACGAAAAAGTGATGGAATGATACGGTCACTCGTTTTCCATGTGGGTTCTCAGCGGCGGAAGATTCATGCTGCCAATCTCAGATAGATACAAAAATGCTCCGTATGTGACTTGAATCAATATATTAGCAAAATGGTTTGAATTATACTTCGATCAATCAATTTGGCATCAAAAGAAAGAATAGACTTACATTGGAAACATTTTGCTTATACCTTGTCAAATTTAGTTTAGGATAAACTCATTTTGGTGTTGTGACATCTTTAGCAAGATTTCTCGTTAGAGACACTTTCAGAATATCAATAACTAGAATTAGGGGAGGGGAAGCACGATTTCCCTTGGAACTCTCAACCAAAAAAATCGTGTAGGCAGTTTAGTGAAAATGTTTGAATGAACGCTTTATGATTGCTTATAAAATTTCATTAATCTATTTGCTTAATCGGAATAGGAAGACGGCATGAAGTTTCTTGTGGATCTCTTTCCTGTTAATTTAGGATGAGTACCAAAAGCCAATATAAATAGAACTTACTTTACAAAATGAAAAATCGTATCAATTTACCGCAGTAGGCAAAGGCAAAATAAATACCTCTCAGTTTGTGGCTCGCTCGTTGATTAGCCTGCGGTGCAATGTAGCCACAGACACCTTCTTATTGTCGGATGCAGTCAAGAAAGTTGCCATACCAATTTTCACGTAGCAAACAAAATGCAAAATGGCAAACATATGTACATAAGTGTAAATTTATGAAAAGGTAATCGTTAAATGAATCTTTTATCGCAATTGTTTTCCCGCACAACAAACTTGCAAATAATATTGCTATGAATATGTAATGATAAAATCAAAAGCAAATATATATGAACGTGCATATGTTTCTTTCTTTTTGTAAGTATTTACGCTTTAAACATAAAAAAGCAATTGTTAATTTAACTACAATCACGCCAATATTTTTCTTTTCATCGCCGATGGCTTATTCAGTTTTCCATTGTTCGGGCTGAAATTGCAGAGCTCAGCTGAAAAAGGGAATCAAATAAGAAGTAAAAATAACAGCAGAGTTGCCTTAAATAAAATGAAGCCAGAAGGTATGTGATGTACTTAGGCCACTTAGTTTGTAATACTGAGTAGTCCAAATTTTATTTAGTAGCGACTTCGACTAGTCGGTTTATTGATGTTAACATCTTTGCTCACAGTTCGTGGCAATCCAGAATGTAGTTTTTACTGTATGCGTAGTGTGTGGGATTGGAACATAGAATACAAGCGTAAGTGTGGTCTATGTAGGATGGATTATCGTTTTTTTTCCACGAGTTATCGATTTACTATAAGAACTAATCGTTTCTTTATCGAAAAGCTATCGATATGTTATCAGAAACTAATAAAAAGTTATCGATATGTTACTCAAAATTAATCGATTTGAAAAAAAAGTTATCGATATGTAATCGGGGTGGTATCTGTAGAGATTGAAACCACATTTTAATTTATAAAAACTTTACACTATACTTTTCAATACGCCTAAGTGTATGCGTCTGTTTTATTTAAAATTTTCAATAATGAATATTTTTGAAAATTGAAAAATCAATATTGAAAATTAAAATATTGATAAAATATTTTAAAATTACAAAGTATAAAGTAACTAAAATACAAAGTTAAATAAAAATAATAAGAACCGTACAGTATCGATTTTTAATCGAAAAGTAAGAAATTTGTTTTAAAACAATGTTGATTTGGTACCGAAAACTCATCGATTTTCTATAAATTTTTTTTATCGAACTATTATCGAAAAGTAAAGAAAAGTTATCGATAACGTATCGGTTATTTATGGAAAGTTTATCGATACATTATTCTTTTACAGATTAATTGAAAATTTACCGATTTGTTATCGGGGTGCTCTAATATTTGTATCAGCGGTAAAGTGGGAACTATGTAGGAGGAGAAATCGCTTTTTTCTACGAGTTATCGATTGCTATCAAAATTTATCGATTATTTATCGAAAGTTGTCGATATGTTATTGATAAGTCACTTAAAATTAATAGATTTGAAAAAAGTTATCGATTTGTTATCGGGGTGCTATAACTTTGGTATCAGCTGTATCGATTTTTTAATCGAAAATTTAAGAATTTGTTTTCAAAACAATGTTGATTTGGTATCGAAAACTTATCGATTTTCTATAAAATTTTTTTCATCGAACTATTATCGAAAAGAGTCGAAAAGTTATCGATAACATATCGGTTATTTATGGAAAGTTTATCGATACAGTAAAAAAAAATGTGCTCGATTTAACATTGAAAAGTAATGAGTTGTTTTTGCTGTTGTTGTAGCAGTTCTTCGCCCCATCCAATAGGTGCAACCCTCACTAATTGTCATCAATATCTTCTGACAGAAGTCCGAAGAAACTTGCAGATGCAACAGGTTTGAACCGAAAATATAAGGTTATTAGAGACGTTGGTTCCACAATGCGACTGAAAATATGGTTGGGGTTATGTGTGGACACATTACAAGCGCCTCATACATTGGGCATGTGGGTCGATTCTGGATAAGTAGAGTTTAACCTATCGCATTATCCAGACCGAAAATGAGCTTGAGTGATGCGCGTCAATCTGACAATGTCAGAATTTCGCGAGGAGAAAAAAGTGGAGATAGTCGTTGATTGTATAGCATGGCTCATTGATGGATGGGACCTGTTGCCATTATAGTGCAGTCATGGGCGTGGGAAACAATAGTAACTGCTTCTGGTGGGGAAGGGAGCTTTGATATATAAAAGTCAAACAAAAGTGAAGGTGGGACACAATCCCATTGTTACCATTGTGGCACACTTCTTATCGGAGTGTTACCGATTTGTTACCGGCTTGTTATCGATATACTAACGACGAATCATCAGCCGATACCGATAAAACTTCAATATAAAATCGATGCCACTTCTAATAGAAGCCGATGACACGTCGTGAGTAGGTTGATAGATATTCGATAACTCGACGATAATAATTCGTTATCGATACTAGGTCAATAATAAAAGAATAATCTGTATGAATGTATGACTAAGTTTTTATACTCATCTGAGCAGAGCTCACAGAGTAGATATATTAATTTTGTTCGCATAACGGTACCCCGTAACGGCATAAACTAATCGAGATAGATATAGACCTCTACATATCAAAATGATCTGTGCGAAAAAAGAAATTGATTTAGCCATGTCGTCCGTCCGTCCGTCCGTCCGTAAACACAATAACTTGAGTAAATTTTGAGGTATCTTAATGGAATTTGGTAGGTAAGTTCCTCGGCACTCATCTCAGATCGCTATTTAAAATGAACGAAATAGGAATGTAACCACGCCCACTTTATCGAAATTTCGAAAAACCGAAAAAGTGCGATAATTCATTACAAAAGGCGTATAAATTGATGAAGCTTGGTAGGTGGGTTGACCTTATGACGTATAGCATGGCTCATTGATGGATGGGACCTGTTGCCGTTATAGTGCAGTCATGGCGTGGGAAACAATAGTAACTGCTTCTGGTGGTGAAGGGAGCTTTGATATATAAAAGTCAAACAAAAGTGAAGGTGGGACACAATCCCATTGTTACCATTGTGGCACACTTCTTATCGGAGTGTTACCGATTTGTTACCGGCTGTTATCGATATACTAACGACGAATCATCAGCCGATACCGATAAAACTTCAATATAAAATCGATGCCACTTCTATTAGAAGCCGATGACACGTCGTGAGTAGGTTGATAGAAATTCGATAACTCGACGATAATAATTCGTTATCGATACTAGGTCGATAATAAAAGAATAATCTGTATGAATGTATGACTAAGTTTTTATACTCATCTGAGCAGAGCTCACAGAGTAGATATATTAATTTTGTTCGCATAACGGTACCCCGTAACGGCATAAACTAATCGAGATAGATATAGACCTCTACATATCAAAATGATCTGTGCGAAAAAAGAAATTGATTTAGCCATGTCCGTCCGTCCGTCCGTCCGTCCGTAAACATAATAACTTGAGTAAATTTTGAGGTATCTTAATGGAATTTGGCATGTAAGTTCCTCGGCACTCATCTCAGATCGCTATTTAAAATGAGCGAAATCGGAATATAACCACGCCAACTTTTTCGATATCGAAATTTCGAAAAACCGAAAAAGTGCGATAATTCATTACAAAAGGCGTATAAAGCGATGAAGCTTGGTAGGTGGGTTGACCTTATGACGTAAAATAGAAAACTAGTAAAATTTGGGACAATGGCCGTGGCACCGCCCACTTTTAAACTAAGGTAATTTAAAAGTTTTTCAAGCTGTAATTTGGCAGCTGAGTATGTAATGCTCGTTTACACCCTAACTTAGCCCTCCTTACTTGTTTTCACTAAGTTTTTTTCTCACCGAAATTATTTGCTTCTGGCTAATTTGCCTATGTTCAACTTCAATCACTTGGCGAGGGTAGAACAAAACACTTGTTTTCTAGACCTACATCTGTAGGTTTGCACATTGAACTTCACGAGAACTTGTTACTCACGCCTTTATTTCTACAAGCTTAATAGCCAGACCCTTTTGGAAGAACAAATATTAGTTGTGCGAAATACAAGGAAGAGCTTTACAGAAGAAAAGTTTCTGGCACATTTACAAAAAAAAACTTCGACTTAAGTCACAGTTATTCAAAACCCAGTATCAAGCGCATCATAATCGCAGCGCTTAGAATTCCAGTTCAGTTACTAGTTTTCTGAATCCTTCGCCTATGAATGTCTGTATGTTGTTTGGCAAATGTTTGTAACTAATGCGTGCAATAAATTTGTAGATCTCATCGCTGATGCGATAGCTGGCAGAAGATTACTATTCTCATATACGCAATGACTTTGTCATTATTGTTGTTATATATTCTTGTTTGTTTGCTATGCCTGCAACACTCAACAATGGTATAACAATCAAAGTATTGTTTAAAAACGATTTTTCTTTGTTCATAAAATCGGCAAACCGCAGAAGGCGGCTGAACTGACACAGTAAAAGCACTTAAATAATTTTTTGAACTGTGGGCAGGTTAAACTGCATTAAAACTAAAACGGAAGAATACGGAATGAAGATTAGGCTGTTGTCGGTTACAGGTATTTAGTTAGGTTAAGTAGAAGGTGTCTACAAAAAGGGTGGTAACACTTTAAGTTTCCTCCTCGTGCCTGTAGCTTCCTTTTGATTCCCATGCGCTCGCTATGTACCTTCTACTCGGCGGTGTACGTTCGCCGGAAGTGCTGGAAGTAATGTTTTATCAAGTTGTTCTCGAAACTACTATGAAAGACTGAATAGCAATCTGCTAAAGCTTGCCTACTAAAGTCACAACTAAATCAGCCCCTGCAGGAGAAAGTGCGATGTCCATTGTCTAGTTCACATCAAGATTGAATTGAAAGTTATTTGGGTAAAGTAAGATGCGCCAAAAAGTTTTTTTCCGGGGCTACTTGTAATTGTTAATTAGAAGAAAACTTTTGTAAGAAAGCTTTGATAATTTCGCGATAGTTTTTGGGATTATTTCTTGATAATTTGGGAATGGTTTCGGTTTTATTTGAGGATGAACCGGCCGATGCTCATGACCTGATTTAGACTGAATGAGCCCGTAGTGTTTCATTTGGCGACTATTTCGGAATTATTTAGAGACTAACCCTAGAATATTTCGAATTTGGTTCTGGGATAATTTAAGTACTATTACAGAATTGTCTACGAAACGGTTTAATGGTGATTTCGGGATTATTTAATGTATTATTTTGGAACCAGTCCAGGTCGTAATTATTTCACTACTAAGTATTGCGGAACTTTTAGGTTTTTTGTTGGGATTCCTTTCGATGCCATTTCGATATTATTTTAGGGACATTATCGGAATTTTTCAGTACCGTGTTTGAAATATTAAGCTATATAATTCAATGAAATATCATTTTTTACTTTTTTGTGAAAACGGCTTGATCACAATTAATATTACATGCTTAACGTGAGTACCTGCCATGTAAGCTCAACCACACGGTGTCATACGCACGGATCTTATTGCGTGACCAATTCAACGAAAAACTCCAAGTTCCCTGCAAAACACTTCAACGCCAATCATTGGATAGCTTGCAATTGGATATATAATCACAAGGTCTTGCTTTGGAAAGTACAAGGTCTATAGGGTTGAGCCCTTTTCCATTTTATGGATAACGGTATCCGGTTGCACGCAACTCCACCGTGAGTTCCAATACCATGCTAATTTTCTGACCCTTAGGACACCATCAGATACATGGCACAACTCCACAATTAGGGACTGTAAACAACCTTTTCTGAGCACCAGGATAACCAGCATTACAACTAAGGGATGTGATTACAACCTATTCGTCACATCGAATCGGAATGTCCGTTCGTGTCTTCGACAAAAATACTCTACAACTACAAGTCACATTTATACTAGATCCGATATCATCGTTCAGCCTAATCTGATGTAGTTTTAATCATTAAAAAAAAAGGATTTAGCACATAATGCAATTTTACAATTATCAACTATTATCCACAAACGATATGCATCTGATTTGCCAACCATTCATTCATCAGATTATCCCTGTACAATAAAAGGATGTGATACCTTTTCTTTGACCTTCCGGCGAATCAACTGAAAAAGTTATGCTTGGCTTAGAATAGCTAAAGAGGACATTCAGAACTTGACGACAAAGCCTCTAAGAACCAAGCTTATTGCCAACTTTCCACGACGAGACCGAATTAATTCGAATGCTCTATTGTCAACCTCAGCAGGTGGGGAGACTGCATTGCTTCATTGAGCATGCTTTATTGTCAGCTTCTGCGTGATAGTGAACTCCCCTTGCATTTGAGCTGAAACCACATCCCTCGTGAGTTACCCAAAAGGGGCCTGATCCTAAGTACAAATATCAATGACATAGGATATACAGATCAAAATCTACTTTTTCTACTTTTAATTATTAACTAAAGATAAGAACTTTTTAATAAATAAAATTTAAAAAAATAAATGTAAGGCGCCATAACCTCCGAAGAGATTTTAGGCTGAGCTTCTCTTCCAATTTGCGTCGTGTTACTTTTTGAATTTTTCCTACAAATTGGCGGGACGGGACCTACTTGTTTTATGCCGACGGCATCTGCTTGACAAACACTGCCGATGGGCGACCCCGCTTAGAAAAAATTTCTTCTAATTGAAAAAACTTGTTTCTAATGATGTTGTTTTGCCTGGAGAGTATATCCAGGATCTTCGTTGTGGTAGGCGGACCACGGTGGCCGATCTAAAAATAATAAAAATTTGTTGACTTTTTGCTACCACTGTGCAAATGGCAAGAAGTTGAGTTGTAGAAGTAAGGCTTATATAACCTGTGGGCATGTGAAACCATAATGGTAAGATGGAGAACGCATGGCTTAAGTGAACACTTAAAATAGTTCTTCAGCATAAAACTGCAAAAAATGCAATCTTCATATAAGAAGTGTTGTCGCATTCACTAATGTAGTATATATGTATAAGCAATAGTTAAGTGGCAGGTATATAAAAGTAAATTAAACTGCTTTTGCTATCACAACACAATCGCAATTGCAATATGCATACAACAACGCACAAACAGCAGCAATAGCAGCACAAATGAATCAAATAATCAACAGCAACAACATATTAAAAGAGGTGTGCACAGTGGCACGCACGTGATCTAAAAACATACAAACAAATCATATGGCAGACGCTGCTACACTTGGGAACTTGCAACATAATACTCAGGCAAAATATAACAAGAAACTTGAGAAGAAGATGGCAGAGATAGCGATATTTTTAATTGAGTTAAAATGCGAATGCCATTGGTTGGTGGGGACTAACAAATGACGCTTTTTCTGTTAGTTATAATTTTAGATTCTTGATTACGGAGTACTACTTTAAAACAGTGGAAAGCACTTAACTTAAATGAAATGTTTTTATTAGGATTCCATACTGTGACTGCGGGAGTTACGTTAGGTTAAGTTGAACTAGCCGGTCAAGAAAGACCACACATGAGCTGAATGTGTCCATATGTTACCAGCATTTGTTTGATGACCAAACGGAGAAGCATCAATCAGGTGCAGGTTTTATGTCATAGAATAACTCCGTCCTCTTGGAAAATAAGAAGTTTTCTAGAATTAAGCTTAATTGCTGTCTCAAGATCTGGACAATCTTAGGAGCCTTGACTCGGCGAGACCAGGCCACGAACACAGAACGTGATAAACCATTTCTTGTTTTAGCTCGCACTTTCTACACCTGCTCTTACCGACGAGGCTTAACTTATCTGCGCAATAATAACCACAGGCCCATGCCCACATATCGATGAGATTTGTAATAAAATAAACAGCTATCTCCCTGATCTCTCCAGATTATTCGCCTCGCGAAACCTGACATTGTCAACGATCAAATCATCGGCGACCTTATTTACAACATGAATGCGCTAAATGTCGACCATATTGAACATCCACGTCAATGGCATTACGCTACCGATTGTCTTACACCCAAAAATCTTGGGTATGACGTTCGATCAGGATCTATATTTTGGAGAGCATGCAACCGTAATTGTTCCTAACATCTATGGCCGTAATAAAATCCTCAAATCTCACTATTACCACTTCCAAAGCAATTGGCCGGCCGATTGCATGCTACGCGTCCCCGATACGGTCGCCAAGCCTAAAGGTTACTCACTGGAAGAAAATACAGGCCTGTCAAAATACTGCCCTCAGAACCGCTACGATCTGCCTTTGTATGTCCCCAGAACACCACCTACACAATAAAGAGAGAGTACCCCCCATTAGGGAGAGAAATGAAATGCTGAAGAAACAATTTATGATCAATACCCAGAAACCTGGGCATCCCAACAGACATCTGATTGATGAAGCTGCACCGCCCAGGGGCATAAGGGGTAACCTCCGTAAGCATTTTGAGGAAATACGGCGCCTGGTAGCACAGTCGTATGAAGCAAAAAAGCACAAGCAGGTCCTGAGTGATATCCACAAACAGGCGTTTTTCTCTTCAGAGATATGAGCCACTTTGGGTGTCTTATACCGTAGGATTTGCACATGATCTTTGAAATGTAGCAGCCCCGCACTTTTGTCCACGCCTTTCCAGCTTGATGTATCATATGCAACTCATGTCTCGTTTTGATTTCTACCAAATGAATTGGGACGTCTATCGTCGAGTCAGCAAGTTGCACCCTCCTTTGCTAGCTCATCGGCCTTTTCAGTACCTCCTATGTCTTCATGATCGGGAACCCAGTATGTATGCATGGTCCGGTAGTTAAAATTTTTTAAAATGTTGGGATATGCCTCGTCAACACGGGGATGATAGTGAGACCGCTTCCTGAACCAATCGGAACATTAACAGAAATCATCTCTTAGATGTACATCACTTCTAACTCTTCTGTAAGCTTATAAAATAATATCTTACTTTCGTCAGCTCTCACCAACACATTTGTGGCGATTTGGTTGACACCTTTAAATGGCGTCACGTGTAACTTTATGCGTTCCACACTTGAAGCCCTTTGCCAGCAGGGGCTTGCAATATTGCAACGCATAATTTGTTTTTATACTCGGATGATAGTCTTCACTTTGTATTGCTTCATAGTGCTTACAGAAAACCTCAGCAACGTATTATCATCATCAGCGTATATAAACCATTAGTTTACAATATTTTCATTGTTTTTTAGTCCTTTTCTGTGTATGCTGGAGTAGGCACAGCTGCCTAACGTGGACTTGTTGAAATTGCTATAAAACTGATTCATTTATTGTCGGCTAATACGAGTGGAGTGCCGTGGCGAGCTCATTCAGTACCAAACTTCAAAGCACACATATGGATATACTGCTAATAGTTGTTGTTGTTTTTGTAATTGCATATTGTAAATTACACATATTAGCGATAAGTTCATTTGCTGCTGCAGAGTTGTTGAGAATGGAAAATGGATGCGTTGATTTTGTATGATAATTTTTGTATAGCTGCGCTGAACTATGCGACTTTGATGGTTGGCCCAAGTTGGAACATTCCAAAACATCCCGACAAAATTCACAAAAAATGTGGCAAGTTTCTATTGATGAAGAGATAATTGGTAATTTAACAAGAAAGTGGTGGCCGATATGTGATATCTCACGGATATTAAAATAACACAGTTTAGAACATTCGCGGGATCCTTGAATAATTAGAAATTATTATAGAATCATTTTGGAAACATTTGAAGATTGTTTTCGAAATTTTATAATTTACGGAATGTTTCAGGATCTCAATGATATCATTTAAAGTAACTTTAATCAATTCGGTACTATTCTCAGATAATTTCGGAAAAATTTTTGAGGTAACTTCAGTGCCATTATGTGATCATTTCGAGATATTTCTTAGATAATTTTAATACCATTTCACGATCAATTCAAAACTAAGCACGGATTATTTCGAATCACCTTCCGGATAATTGAGGTCCTATTTCGTGAACGTAAATTTAAACCAATCAGTTCGTTTTGGGATCTTATTGGGATCACCTCAAAACTATTTCTGGATAAATTCGTAGCTATTCACACATAATTTCGGTATTATATTCGTGGTAACTAAGAGTTATTTCGTGATCATTTGGCGATCTTATTGAGGATATTTCAAAACTATTTCATGATAAATTCGAAATTAAACACAAATCATTTCGAAATTATTTTTCATAAAATTTAGAAACTATTTCGTGATCATTTTGGGAATTAAGTGGGATCATTACAAGACTGTTTCGGGATATATTTGAAATAATTCGCAGATCATTTCGGTTGTATTTCGAAATGACTCAACGATTATTTCGTGATCATTTTGGTATCTTATTGGAATCATTTCAAAGTTATTTCGATATTAATTCAGAACTATTTTAGGATTAGTTCGAAATAATTGTTTAGACTACAACAGAACTAATTCGTTATAATTTTGGGATCTTTTGAGATTATCTAAATACTGTTCAGGGGATAAATTGAAAACTAGAGCACACTAATTTTGGAGTTATTTCGGGTTAATTTTAAGATAATTTTTTTGGCCCTATGTCCAGGACTGATTCCAGACAGCTTGGGGATTTCTCGGGGTTGCGATCACCTTAGTAGTATTCCGGGATAATTTCAATATTTCTTGAAATAATTTACGGACTAGTTTGTAACTATTTCGATAAAATTATTATATTTCGCTGGTTAGTTTTATTCATTTTGCCTACGCTTAGCTCTTATACTATTACAAAAATGTTTGAGTTCATTTGAGAAAATATGATTTGAATTTATGACTCGTTTCAGCAAGCAGAATGGTCATAATATGATGTTGTTGCCCTTTTTATGGTCATCTCCAAAATTTACCTTGTGTCCATTTAAGTGACCATTAGTTGAACTAACCATTGTTGTCACTCCAGAAAGCTCCACGGGTCAAGCTATCCAGGAACAAGTACTCATACTGAAAGCACCAATTCAAGGGCAAGCAAAAAACCTAAACCCCACGTCATACACTCACAGTAGCTGGAATCTCCAGATTTTATGGCTGCTACACATAACTAATTGGAACGGGTTTTTTGGACAGGACAATGGCCTAGTCGCACTACACTTATCGTTTTTTTTGTTCAAGAAATGCTGAAAAGCTGATGTCTTAAATGTGTGTGAAACAAAGCTCTGAACTCCTGGATTTGTACACATTACTTCGTTAGACTAACACTCTTTGTTCTACGCGGTGAAGATTAGCACAGCTCCCACTCTATCGTGGGAAAAAATATTGCAACTCAATTGCAAACAGTAAGCTCGAAGGATTATTTATCTAGTCAACTTAGTTGGGTAGAAAAATCTGTTATCGCCTGATCCAGGAGACATTTTCCATCTCCAGATCGGATATACAAACTTGCGTAGATTACAATGCCCACTTAAAGACTAAGGGAAGCTCGAAGGATTGCTGTACTACGTGTAAGCTCGAAGGATTGTTTACTACAGTAAGCTCGAAGGATTGCTTACATAGTCAACTTAGTCAGGTAGAAAAATCCGTTATCGCATACTAGAAGATATTTCACTCTCTCATAGTACTGCCCCAGCGGGTTAAGGGGTTAGAATATACCCGCGGTAGGTATGCCTATCGTAATAGGCGACTAAAATACCGGAATAAAGGAGTTTGTGTAGCGCAGCCCTTTCAGGTTGCCAGCGCAATAGATAGCTGCTCCAAACCCAATTGTCAACCTCACCTATCCGTGGCGAACTCTGTTTCATTAACAGCCGAGGCTCTGACGCCCCCGAACTCCTCATGAATCTAGGGGGTGGGAGAGCGGTATGGCCTAGAAGGTCACATGTAGTCACAACAAATTGTTCCCGAGATGGTCGGGCTTGATACCGGAACGTACCGGATCTGCATCCGACAAATTACCATCAACTCGACAACACTCATCAAGGCCTTCGGGGAGTGTCCTTATTGCTACAACAACAACACCTGCTTTTTTAACGCCAAGTATAGACCAGAAATACAATATTATCGCCATAACCGCTAGTAATCAATTGAAAACTTCAACGCCCAGTTCGATCCAAGGCACCCAAATTTTCCAATCGGCAGTACAAATACAGACCGAATCCAGTAGAACGAACAGATGTAATACTAAGTATTGAGAGAGGGCAATAACGTACTCAAGGGATTAAAAAGTTCAACAGATATCCTAGTAGTCCTATCGCAGCATATACTGTCCACATCAACTTCAAAGAGATTTTTGAGAAAGGCTTTACATAGCTAACAATGCCAACGAGAGTTGTGTAACATCAGGTGCACCATTATAGTCCGGAAAATCTCCGTTTTAGGATCTCAATGTAAAAATCAACAGAAGAGCAGTTGTGTCAAACGAGATTTTTAACAAGGGACCTGCAATCTCTCTCCTAATGTAAGATAGTCGTGGCCTACAGCAAAGGCAATTCATCCCGCACAATTCATAAAACAGACAATTCATTACACGAACGACTCGAACGTTCATACACAGACAATTCATCCCCTTAAAAAATTTTGTTTCAGTTCATTCCAGGGATAATAAATCAGACAATCATCCAGAAAAATCGACCAGAAAATTCATCCAAGTTTCTCTATCTGCATGAACACAAAGATCAAAACGCAACAAATAAAGGACGCCACAGTCAAGAACCTATAGGGGTCCTCTATATTTTTAATAAGTCGAAAAGGATCTGCTGAAGGGACGATCCAATAATATAATCCAAAGAGCATTGATAAAAAATAAAAATGGAGGTACTTAAAAATTACATACTAAAGGGAAAAAATGTACCACTTTGGCATAGAAAAAATAATTGTGTATATGGTAACCCTGGCTACTTGGCTGCCATGGCGTATACTTATTTTTTTCGTTTAAATAAACACATTTTATGGTTTACTCTTCGCGTTATGAAAACCTGATGTCTTTTATTAATACTTCAATGTAGAATTTTCAATGCAATTACAACAACTGCCATTTGACCATTGAATGGTAGTTGATAACCTGCCGTCGTCAGCAAAAGCAACTTCCCTGGCGCACGTTCGATCATCTACGAGTGCCTATATAAAATAAGAAAATAGCTCAGCAAATTTAGCTTGCTTAGCTGTTTGCGTATGTCTTTACGAGATATCTTCTCACATGTGCAAAATTTTCCTACACTTTCATACACTATTTTGATTAATGATGTTTGTTAGCTGCATAAAATATGTAACGCCATTCGCAATATCTATATAAAATGCATAAAGTTAGAAAATAAGACTAAAACAACAAGTTAAACATGTAAAAAGCTGCAAACTCTATTTGTTGCAAGCAAAAGGCTTATTTCTAAATTTAGTATAAGCAATATAATGTAGGCAAGCAAAATTGTGTATGAATCATGCAAAATGATGAAGAAAAATGATGGGAATTTAA
This sequence comes from Eurosta solidaginis, assembly GCA_029619165.1. Classification (NCBI taxonomy): domain Eukaryota; kingdom Metazoa; phylum Arthropoda; class Insecta; order Diptera; family Tephritidae; genus Eurosta; species Eurosta solidaginis. The sequence goes on along the minus strand of JARSSU010017743.1, from coordinate 30,942 downwards.
TTATATTACTAGGGGGATTGGCTCATCGCACAAACGCACTCACTTTGGGTTGAGAAAGTAATGAGAGCCATGTAAATTTAATTAATTTTTTGATATTGGGGTAAAAATAGCTAGTAAATGCATGGCTATGAATACACGCAATGTATGCATTTACTAAACAAAAGCACCAATTAGGTATGCGCTGATTTACCGCGAAAATAATTGTATTGATTTTCGTGTTTAGATTACAGTAGCAGATCTCCAGTGATGAGCAAGTTATAAGTTTCATTACCATGTAACAAAGCCTGTTTCGCAAATAATTTTGAAAACCAAAATAAATACATAAATACATGGCGCGATATACCTACGAGGAGATTTAGACCGAGCTTGCCTTCGAATTTGTGCTGGGTTTCTTTTTAATTTTTCCATAAAAACTGGCACCATTGGATCTGTGTACATGTCGTGTGCCCTTTGGAAAGACATTTGCAAGCAGACAAATTTTCACTAAGAAGGTTTTCGTGGCAGAAATACACTCGGCTTAGAAAAACTTTTTCTAAATTTTTGATGTCCGGGACTTGAACACAGGACTTTCGGTATGGCGGCGGAGCAAGCTACCACGACATGACTGTGGTAGGTAGTTAAATTTGAGGTAGACATATTTCATTTCAAGCCTTAAATTAGGAAAATTGGCCCAGTAGATCATCTGTTTTGCTCGAAGGAATTTAGGGCTTTTAAGTTTATTCATAGCAAAGAAGAAGTGAGATTTTTGAGTTTTAAAGAGAAATAAATCCAAAATTAAAAAAAAGCCTTGAAGGAACCTTTACAAGCCGTAGTACGAACACTTTCACTATTTCTGCAGGGAAAGTACCATAAACTATCAATATTCGGTTTTTTTGGGTGGTGTGGTGAGGCAACTATAACAGCTAGGGGCAAATGTGCTATTACTAGGATGGCTTAAGTTCAAAACAACGTACACAAACTGTCTAGTGCCTGGTGCGTTTTACACAACGAATGTCGTTATGTACTTTCAACTCATGCTTTTCCTTCTAGAGACCAAGCTTATGAAGCCCAAAAGATCCTTGAGATGCAACTTTCGTGATAAAAAGATTGACCGGTGGGATATGACTTATCACTTTGCAGAAATTCCAACAAATTAGTACTTTCGCAAGCTTTGAACTTGAGCCAAATTTTTTAAGCTCTATGACATAGCTTTTGCTCACTAAGAGAAGGTAGGTTATAATTAGAGGTTTTCGTATTAGTAGTGCAAAGAATTAGTTAAATTTCTTTAAGCAACATCTGCAATATACCGAAACTAGCTCCGGAATTAGTATTGCATCATCTTACGGGAGGCCAGAGTGGTAACCGGTAACCGCAACGGCATTTTATGTGCTGCCAGCCGAATATTTCTTCCTTCATTTACAAGAATGCAGCTAGGGTAGAGTGTTTGTTCCTAAGGGAGGGCTCTATCTCGCGTTATACTTCATGCAAGTCGTTATTTAAGCTCTTATATTTAACCCCAGTATTGAATCAAGAGGACCAAAATGGGCGCAAAAGGTATAAATAAAATGCTTTCCTTCAAATATTTCAACTTTCCTTTCATAATGGGAGCGTGGTTAGTTATAATTATCAACTCTTGATGGATGACTAGCCACACCAGGTTAGCTAGGAGTTTTGATAAACTTGGGTGATAGTTAGTGTAGACAGCAGTGTGCTGTACAGTACCCCACAAGAGCTTACAGCTCCACTCCACGTAAATAAAAGAGTCTGCCTGTTATTCTTTTAACTGGTAATGTTAATAATTTGAGCCGCGTTTGAATTTCTTGACAGGAGGCAAGTTTTATCTCTCCGTACTTTTTTGGAGAAAATAGATCTGGCTTGTTGGTCGATATGAAGAGGGAATATGGTCGAGCTTCCTTGGTATCAAATTCGTATCGAAGTGTTATAAGTAGAAGTTTTATAAATAAAGATTATCGATGAGCTATTGATTTTTTATAGACGAGTTATGGGTTTGTTATCGAACATTTATCGATTTACAGTTTAAAGTTTCGATATGGTTTCAAAAAGCTATCGATTTTTTATAGGAGTATTTCCAATTTATTATGAGAATATTATCGACTTATTATAAAAAGTTATCGATTTGCTATCTAAATTTGTCGATATATTATTGAAAAAGTATCGCTTTGTTACCAAAAATATATCGATTTTTGATCGAAGTGTTAACATTCTCTTAACGGCTTATCATCGATTTGCTATCCAAAAGAAATCAACTTGTTATCAAAGAGATAACGATTTGTTAAGGAAAAGCTATCAACTTCTTATCTGAGTGTACCAATTTGTTATCGATTTATTATCGATGACTCAATGGTTTCCTATGAACCAGTAGTGAAATTTACTAACTTTTTAACCACATTTGCCATCGCTTTATTTGCGAATCGATAATTCGATTTCGTTATTCAGTAACTATTTTGTATCGATATTTGTCTATCGACGATCAATGAATTAATTTATTTTTGGAATTCCTTTTGTGCTTTTCGCATTTTTTAGGTTTCGTTAAGCTGTGCTGCCACCTTTCTACTATTAAAACGAAATTTAAATGTCATTTATTTCAAGTCGTTAAAACTAAGTTAGTGAATAATACAATCGATAAGACAAGCGACAAAATCGTCAATTAAAATATCGAAAAATCGCATCGTTATAAGTTAGTGAATTTCACTACAGATCGCTTTACAACTTCAGTATTATAACGGTTACACATTTGTTACCGTCAACAAAAAGTCGATAAGAAACCAAGAAGCCGATGAATCGGCGATAAGAAGCCGAAAGCAATCCGATAACTAGACGGAAGTAATTTGCTATCGTTAAAAGGCCTATAATATGACGATATAAATTCTCGTTATAGGTTGTTACCGATAAGAGGCCGACGAAGTCCTTTTGAAAAAGTCAGAGATGATTTATTACTGGTAATGTTACCTCTGTTGAGGTTTAACTTCAATCCCTGCCCTCTAGTTAATGTATATCTTTACGCACCGAACTTTACGAATACTTGATACTCACACCATTTTCTTTTTTTTATAAGTGGATGGATTTTATACGGAATCTGGATGCTGCCAAAATATGTCACATTTTATATGGCTCTCTCATTTCTTTTGCTCAATAACCTTTGGTGTTAGCATCATACAATATTTAACTTTTCTGCGGTTTATATTATTAAATAAAATGATTAAATTCTGGTATAATAACGGAAGACTTAAGAAACGAACTTGGTGTAGTTTGGAGGAGGTTTTATGTTTAAAAAATATTTTAAAGTTGTATTTCTACTTACAATCGCCACGACTCTCTTCAATATCCAATATAATATTTGTTCGTCCCGTTTCTACGTCGCACATTTTTGGTTTTCCCCAAGCCTCAGCAAAGCCTCGACAACACAGCAGCAAAAGCAACATCAACCAGCGTATCACATAAGCGGTGCTCTGGCAATCAATTAATGATGGCGACATTTTGTGGCTAAAAACAAAAACAAAAAAAGTGAACTTATAATTATAAAAATTTAATTAATAAATTTATAAAATAAATATATAAATAACTTAACATACACATTAAACAAAATTGTAATCTTACAAGTAGAAATGGATGTGTGTGTGTGTGTGTGACCTATGGGCGTCCAAAGCAAAAAATTATGTAGCAGATGTGGAGGGAGTAGAAATGAAAGTCGAACTAGGAGCAGGAATGTAGGTGGGTGTGATCCAAAAATTTTAAATTCGCTTTGTTTGGTATGTATGCATATTCAATATGTGGGATCATTTAGGTGTGAGAGGTAGAAGGAGTTACAGTGGAAGTGAGGGTGGAAGAAAGAGTAGGAATGAAAGTCGGAGTAGAAGTGAAATAAAAATTTTAATTCATTTTATCTAGGTAATTAACAGCATATTTGATATATAAGTTTTATATATGAGGTTATTCAGGTGGAAGAGGCAGAGGGCTTGGGAGTGGGAGGAAAGCGCGAGTGAAACAATTATTGAAATTCATTATATCTCCGTAATATTTCGACGGAGACGTGCAATGTTTGCTATGCATGTAGATTCTATATATGAGGTAGCATAGGTATGGGATGTGGAAGTGGGAGTGACGGTGGGAGTGGAACGAAAATGTTAATCCACGCACGATATCTCCATAATTGTTTGAAGTAGATTTTTCAATATTTGGTGTAGAGATCACATATATGAGGTAATTTAGATGGCAGAGGTAGAGGTCGTGGAAGTGAGGCCAAGAATGAGAGTGTGAATGAAACAAAAATTTAATTTACAATGGGAGGAGTGAGGGTGGATCTGGAAGAAAAATATAAATACGCGATATTTCCGTAATTATTTGAAAGGGATATCCAATATTTGGTATATCGATTTTATATATGAAGTAAGTTAAGTTATGGGAATCTAAAATGGAGTAATAGTGTGAAAGAGAGTGGGAGTGGATGTGAGAACGGGTTTCTGAGTGAGAGGTAGAATTAGAACAAGAACGGAATGGAGATAAAGCGAATAAGCAAAAGATCAGTATTACGAAGCCGAAAATGGAAGAAAGAGTAAAGCTGTAGTCTATTCGCTGATATAGAGAGTAGTGGAGAGAAGAAGATCCACTTTTGAACTATACGGTAGAATAACGTGTGCCGGGTACGCGAGTAATAATATAAATTAATATAAAAAAAAATTTTTTTTGTTGAAATAAAAATTAATATGAAAGTTTTCTCGATAAAAAGTATACTTATTTTTTGAGTGAATAAAAGCGAAATTTATGAACATATCCGTTAAAGTGCGGTAAAAGTACGGTAAAAAAATCTGGTCTCATCATTTTTACCATTAAAATACGGACTTATAATTTAATTCCGGACAGTTACAAGCCCACTTCGGATTATTTTGAGTATCACTTCGGGAAAATTTCAACACAATTTTTAGATTGTTTGGGGACAATTTTGGGGTAGTTGAGATATCCTTTTGGGTACACTTCGGTATAATTTAAATGCTATTTTGAAACCATTTCGAGACTATTCCCGGACCAATTGGGATACATTTCAAGTTATTGTGGACCAGGGGTGACTCTAGAATGCGTTTGTACGATATGGGTATGAAAATTAAAGGTGTTAATGAGTATTTTAAAAGGGAGTGGGCCTTATTTCTATAGGTGGAAGCCTTTTCGAGATATCGCCATAAAGGTGGACCAGTGGTAACTCTATAATGTGTTTGTACGAGATGGGTATCAAATGAAAGGTGTTAATGAGTATATAAAAGGGAGTGGGCTCTAGTTCTATAGGTGGACGCCTTTTCGAGACACCGCCATACAGTTGGATCAGGGGCGACTCTAGAATGCGTTTGTACGATATGGGTATCAAATTAAAGGTATTAATGAGGGTTTTAAAAGGGAATGACCCCTAGTTGTATATGTGAAGGCGTTTTCGAGTTATCGACCAAAATGTGGACAAGGGTGATCCAGAACATCATCTGTCGGGTACCGCTAATTTATTTATATATGTAAAACGACGAACAGTACTCCGGCCATGATTCCAAGGGCTTTTGATTTCACCCTGCAGAACTTTGCCATTTTCTTCTACTTAGTATGGTGGGTGTCACACCCATTTTACAAAGTTTTTTCTAAAGTTATATTTTGCGTCAATAAACCAATCCAATTACCATGTTTCATTCCTTTTTACGTATTTGGTATAGAATTATGGCATTTTTTCATTTTTCGTAATTTTCAATATCGAAAAAGTGGGCGTGGTCGTAGTCGGATTTCGGCCATTTTTCACACCAATACAAAGTGAGTTCAGATAAGTACTTGAACTAAGTTTAGTAAAGATATATCGATTTTTGCTCAAGTTATCGTGTTAAGGGCCGAGCGGAAGCACAGACGGTCGACTGTGTATAAAAACTGGGCGTGGCTTCAACCGGTTCGCCCTTTTTCACAGAAAACCGTTATCGTCCTAGAACCTAAGCCCCTACCAAATTTCACAAGGATTGGTAAATTTTTTTTCGACTTATGGCATTAAAATTATCCTAGACAAATAAAATGAAAGAGGGCGGAGCCACGCCCATTTTGAAATTTTCTTTTATTTTTGTATTTTGTTGCACCATATCATTACTGGGGTTGAATGTTGACATAATTTATTTATATACTGTAAAGATATCAAATTTTTTGTTAAAATTTTACTTTAAAAATTTTTTTTGTTCTTCATCCGATTTTGCTAATTTTTATTTTGCACATATATAGTATTAGTAGTAACGTTCCTGCCAAATTTCATCATGATATCTTCAACGACTGCCAAATTACAGCTTGCAAACTTTTAAATTACCTTCTTTTAAAAGTGGGCAGTGCCACGCTCATTGTCCAAAATTTTACCAACTTTCTATTCTGCGTCATAAGGTAAACCCACCTACCAAGTTTCTCTTTCTTTTCGTCTTTTTCGGTTTTTCGAAATTTTCGATATCGAAAAAGTGGGCGTGGTTTTAGTCCGTTATCGTTCATTTTATTATAGCGATCTGAGATGAGTGCCCAGGAACCTACTTACCAGATTTCATCAAGATACCTGAAAATATACTCAAGTTATCGTGTTAACGGACAGACGGACGGACGGACATGGCCCAATCAAATTTTTTTTCGATACTGATGATTTTGATATATGGAAGTCTGTATCTATCTCGATTCCTTTATACCTGTACAACCGTCATCCAATCAAAGTTAAGAGTATAAAAAATGCCCAGGCGAATCGCTTTAGTATATTGAAATAAAAAGTTATAGCTGCGTATATTATAACTTCAACGTCATCAGCTATGGATACTTTAGGGCTGCCCAATCAGGATTATATTCTATACTATTATTTACCTTTTTAATCAAATTTTATGCATGTAATTTAATTTTTTTTTCAGTTTACCATTAACATTTATTTTTGTTAATTTTCCAGCGATTATATAGCAAATCATTATTGCAGCTACTTTGCATTTATTCAAGCAGCTTCACCCATGAAACGGTGAATTCAAAGGCATTTACAATCTTTTTATTTTATTTTTTGTTGCAACATTTGCCGTTGCGTTGCTAATCGTTAATGCCACTCAGCGCGCGCATTGTAATGCCAATACTTTGTTTTTACATTATTTTGTTGTTATTGTAAGTATATGCTTTTGAAGCTTTGCCTGCATAGTAAATGTTATTTGTATTCAAAGATATGCCACACACCGAATATGGTCATAAGCGGCTAACTATTTGCGGTGCACAACTGCGATTGTAATGTATAAACGGAGGTTTACAAAAAACCAATGCATGGTAAAAATAATACTAATAAAACCAAAGCATAAAAAAATGCAATACCGTGCACATATCGCAAAAAAAAATGTGTAAGTAGCGATATGTGTTGGCCAAGAAAGGTTTGTGTCCAGCGCTTTATATTTGTTAGCAGAGCGAAAAAAGTTCGGAAGCAGATACGATGTCAGGGTCACCATTGTTCTGTTCGAATTTCTAATGTCACCTCAAAATTAAGCTGGCATTCTAAATTCAATGACACAAAAGTATTTTGCATTTATTTCTAAAATTTCAAATGGTATTGCATGGTGATTGTTGACACTGATATTACAAAACAATTAAGGAAGTCTAAGTTCCGGTGAAGCCGAACATTACATACCCGGCTGTACAATTGTAAAGCTGTTTTTGTTTGTTTTACATATGGTTCAATTCTGAACAAATTTTTCTTCGAGTTTTGGCTCCCGAAACATGGAAAATTGCTTAGTCATAAAAGGGGCGGTGCCACACCCATTATTGAAAATTTGAACGTTTTCTTATTTATGGTTATAAATCCACTTGGGAAATAAAATACCATTGATACAAAGCTTTTTTGCAAAGATACAGCTTATTCTATTCGTTAATTCTTCTTCAAAGCATTCCTTATAGTAAAGACAAGTTCTCTGCCGAATTTTCTTACGATAGGTTTAACGAACTTTTGATTTATGATTAAAATAATATTTGTAAAATTGGTTTTATTACAAGTGGGCGACGCTACACCCATTTTAAAATGTTTATACAGTCTCAATATCAGTTCATACGTCAAATTTCAACATTCTAGGTGTATTATTTACTAAACAATATGTTTTTTTTTGTGTTTTCCAAAATGTTATACATGTAAAGAGTGGGCGTGGTTATCATTCGATTGGGCTCATTTTCAACACCAATATATTCTGGGTCCAGATAAGCTCGTGTCCCAAATTTGGTGAAGATATCTCAATATTTACTCAAGTTATCGTGTTAACGGACAGAAGGACAGACAGACGGACGGACATGGCTCAATAAATTTTTTTTTCGATACTGATGATTTTGATATATGGAAGTTTATATCTATCTCGATTCCTTTATACCTGTACAAGCAACCGTTATACAATCAAAGTTATAATACCCTGTGTAGAAGTACAGCTGGGTATAAATATACTAGATTTTAATATGGCTCGGTTTCAAGCGGTTGGTAAAGGTAAGGTCAGGATGGCTACCACCACCGAAAGCTTTCGTAATAGGTTATACCACTTATGAGAGCTCCAATCTCAATCACTTATGCAAGGCACATAAAACTGATTTACCGCGGTTTGTGCAATAGCTCCGGATATCTCCCATTCCCACACACACCCAATGTCTGCAAAGCTATGAAAGATGATGCAGGACAATGGCAGAGGAAATTTTCATACTTTTTCCTCTTCTTTTTTTTCCTTATAGCACTGCAGTCGGTTTATGTATCGAAGTGGCTGGGGTGCTTTTCCTGACCAAGTGCTACTATTTCAGTATAACCGCATTTAATTTAATTTTTGCGTCCCCCTCACATTTTTATACCACTTCCGCTTTATAAGATTGTTTTAGATAACTTGTTGTTTTTGTTGTTTTTGTTATGCTGTCGATGTTGTTAGTTCACTGCCGAAGACAGATTTGACACATACTGCAACTGGTATCACAAAAGTTCCAGCCCAACAATTGACAAGATCAAATCGAACTTTTTATCTCACTCCCTCCTTCCGCAAGGAATTTCGAATTGCCAAAATTTCGCCCGCAAAATTTGTTTGCGAAATCATGTTTCCTGTGGGGTATTTACTGCTGCTTGGCTGTATGACTGTCATCGAGCTTGCATTTTTATACAGTTATTACAATCTAGCGGCATATTTTACCGCGATCGGTGGGGGTTGTGCAGGCATTGGAGAAATAACCAACGGAGTTGGGTTTTCAATTCCCAACATTTTCACATTCAGTCCTCTATGGGAATATAGTTGAGCATAGTTTTTTTAATATTCAAGATATTTTGTAGGGGTGAAGGACTTATCCGATCGCCGCACTTTAGCCATCTTTGCAGCCTCGGGCTCTTGCCTAAGGCTGCCTACCAGACTGAAACACCATAGAAGAAGAATAGTGTAAATATTGCAGTGTACATCCGGTGCACAAAGCATTGGTTAGTTACCCATATTTTACTTATGACGGACTTTTAATTGTTCTCATACATCTACCTTCGATTTCACTATTCGAGTTAAATTCGCTTATCAAAATTAAACCGACATAACACACTTAGCTTTATATGTAAAATAAAAGCGGAACCTTTTATGGTAAATGAGGGGGCGTCCTCAAAGTCGCAGGAAGAAACTTTCATAAGATTGCAAAGGTATGTGATTGTACTTATGAGTACGCAGTTACACGGGTTAGACTAGTTACATATTGTGCTCAAACTAGTTAATATATTCGCTTTAAGTGATCAATGAAGTATGCAAAATATGTGCGGCAAGATAAGCTGCTGAAAGAGGTCATCTAGCGGAGGAAAGACATCTAGGCACCTAGCCTTGGAGTTTGATATCCTCGTGGGAGTTAAAGCTTGAATCATAATCCTACCAGAAATGTTATGGCTGCAGCAATGATAAAAGACCAAAGGATTGGATAAATGTACTGAAATGCTATGTTACTCATTGTGTACGAATGAACGCCTTGCCCAGACTTGCACACAAGAAAGATTCTCATTAATAACGCTTATCTGATCCTAAGCTAGTGCGGAAAAGAAGAAAGCTACGGTTAGGAACCATTCAAGTGAAAGGATACAAATGAAAAGACCGTGATACTCTACTTATCTGCATGTCGATCTCCATCTCTATCTCTACATCAATCTCCGTTTTAATCCTCCTTCGCTCTCTTCTCCTTAATCCTTTCCCTCGCCCTGTATCGTGTTCTTAGCACAGCTGGTTATAAAAATGTTGTGTTAGTATAAAAAAGTCTGTATAACGATTAATTACATACACAAATATATATTTTTTTACTTTCTAAACATTTTACACCAACTACTAAATTAAATCAGCAATTCTAAAATTTCAATCACCGAAGTTCAACTTTATCACGTTGACTTGTGTGTGCGTCTTTAGATAGCTACGTGCGGCATATTAGCCAAACACCGTTAGAAAAAACCAACAAAATTGCCTGCTGTTGCGTTCTACACATTCGCCACACGATATTCCCAATTTAGTGCACTTTTTACATACATCCATTCGTAAATAGGTAGAGGTTTTTAGTATCACCTCTCTTTCTAGTTCTTATATTTCAAACACGCTTCCTTTCACCTTGTCTTCTCGTTTTCTTTTGCTGCTGCTTTAGCTGCTTCCTTTGATGACAGGCTGACAGGTCGAACATGAAACATTCAACAGCTTTAAGCTTGGCGAGAGACAAGCAAGTGTCGATTAGTCAGGTGCAGTAGAGACGGAAAAGTCAAGACATCATCGGCACCACCTAATTGGGTCGGTTGGCCCAGTGGCAATGGTAGTCGCAATGATCTTACACGAGTACTTTTAGAGCTGCACATACGTATGTATATACTGTAGTTTTTGGAACACCGTTATGTGTGCTACGGGTATTACATTCTAATATTGCAGCAACAAATTTAAAACAAGACGACCAGAAAATGGAAATAGCCACCAAACCGCTGCTGCTTTGGCGAGTTGGTCTGGTCAGTACAGGATGCGGTGCGCTTTTTGTGCCCTTCATTTTTGTGCAGAGCTCACAGAGTATATTAAGTTTGATTGGATAACGGTTGGTTGTACATATATAAAGGAATCGAGATAGATATAGACTTCCATATATCAAAATAATCAGGATCGAAAAAAAATTTGATTGAGCATGTCCGTCGTCCGTCCGTCCGTCCGTTAACACGATAACTTGAGTAAATTTTGAGGTATCTTGATGAAATTTGGTATGTAGGTTCCTGAGCACTCATCTCAGATCGCTATTTAAAATGAACGATATCGGACTATAACCACGCCCACTTTTTCGATATCGAAAATTTCGAAAAACCGAAAAAGTGCGATAATTCATTACAAAAGACTGATAAAGCGACGAAGCTTGGTAGATGAGTTGAACTTATGACGCAAAATAGAAAATTAGTAAAATTTTGGACAACGGGTGTGGCACCGCCCACTTTAAAAAGAAGGTAATTTAAAATTTTGCAAGCTGTAATTTGGCAGTCGTTGAAGATATCATGATGAAATTTGGCAGGAACATTACTCTTATTACTATATGTACGCTTAATAAAAATTAGCAAAATCGGAGAAGGACCACGCCCACTTTTAAAAAAATTTTTTTAAAGTAAAATTTTAACAAAAAATTTATATCTTTACATTATATAAGTAAATTATGTCAAGATTCAACTCCAGTAATGATATGGTGCAACAAAATAGAAAAAAAAAGAAAATTTAAAAATGGGCGTGGCTCCGCCCTTTTTCATTTAATTTGTCTAGGATACTTTTAACGCCATAAGTCGAACAAAAATTAACCAATCCTTTGAAATTTGGTAGGGGCATAGATTTTATGGCGTTAACAGTTTTCTGTGAAAATGGGCGAAATCGGTTGATGCCACGCCCAGTTTTTATACACAGTCGTCCGTCTGTCCTTCCGCATGGCCGTTAACACGATAACTTGAGCAAAAATCGATATATCTTTACTAAACTCAGTTCACGTACTTATCTGAACTCACTTTATCTTGGTATGAAAAATGAACGAAATCCGACTATGACCACGCCCACTTTTTCCATATCGAAAATTACGAAAAATGAAAAAAATGCCATAATTCTATACCAAATACGAAAAAAGGGATGAAATATGGTAAGGTAATTGGATTGTTTTATTGACGCGAAATATAACTTTAGAAAAAACTTTATAAAATGGTTGTGACACCTACCATATTAAGTAGAAGAAAATGAAAAAGTTCTGCAGGGCGAAATAAAATACCCTTAAAATCTTGGCAGGTATTACATATATAAATAAATTAGCGGTATCCAACAGATGATGTTCTGGGTCACCCTGGTCACATTTTGGTCGATATCTGGAAAACGCCTTCACATATACAACTACCACCACTCCCTTTTAAAACTCTCATTAATACCTTTAATTTGATACCCATATCGTACAAACTCATTCTAGAGTCACCCCTGGTCCACCTTTATGGCGATATTTCGAAAAGGCGAACACCTATAGAACGAAGGCCCACTCCCTTTTAAAAATACTCATTAACACCTTTCATTTGATACCCATATCGTACAAACGCATTCTAGAGTCACCCCTGGTCCATCTTACGGCGATATCTCGAAAAGGCGTCCATCTATAGAACTTAAGTCCACGCCCTTTTTAAAATACTCATTAATACCTTTCATTTGATACCCATATCGTACAAACAAAGTCTAGAGTCACCCTGGTCACAAAGGCCCACTCCCTTTAAAATACTCATTAACTCCTTTCGTTTGATACCCATATTGCACAAACGAAATCTAGGGGTCACCCCTGGTCCACCTTTATGGCGATATCTCGAAACGGCGTCCACACTATGGAACTAAGGATTACTCCCTTTTAAAATACTCATTAACACCTTTCATTTGATACCCATATCGTACAAACGCATTCTAGAGTCACACCTGGTCCATCTTTATGGCGATATCTCGAAAAGCGTCCACCTATAGAACTAAGGCCCACTCCTCTTAAAATACTCATTAACTCCTTTCGTTTGATACCCATATTGCACGAACGAATTCTAGAGTCACCCCTGGTCCACCTTTATGGCGATATCTCGAAGAGGGGGTCCACGCTATAGAACTAAGCCCCACGCCTTTTAAAATAATCATTAACACTTTAATTGATACCCGATATCATACAAACAAATTCTAAAGTCACCCCTGGTCCACCTTTATGGCGATATCTCGAAAAGGCGTCCCATCTATAGAACTTAGGTCCACTCCCTTTTAAAAATACTCATTAACACCTTTCATGTGATACCCATATCGTACAAACGCATGTCTAGAGTCAACCCTGATCCACCTTTATGCTATATCCCTAAATGGCGTCCACCTATAGAACTATGGCCCACTCCCTCTAAAATACTCTTTAATGCCTTTCATTTGATACACATGTCATACAAACACATTCCAGGGTTTCTCTCGGTTCATTTTCCTACATGGTTATTTTCCCTTATGTTGTCACCATAGCTCTCAACTGAGTATGTAATGTTCGGTTACACCCGAACTTAACCTTCCTTACTTGTTTTGCTATATGTTTGTTGTCGCTGTGTTGTTGTTGACATTGCGGCAGCTTTCCCTTTGTTTAGTGTTGTTGTCGTTTATAGTTTATTCAACGTCAGCCACTTTGTTGCTTATATTTCTTTGTCTCTAACTGGTATTAGTGCGACTTTCCTTGTTGTTGATTTTGTTTTATACTCAGTGAGCAGAGCTCACAGAGTATATTAAGTTTGATTGGATAACGGTTGGTTGTACATATATAAAGGAATCGAGATAGATATAGACTTCCATATATCAAACTAATCAGTATCCAAAAAATTTGATTGAGCCATGTCCGTCGTACGTCCGTCCCGTCCGTCCGTCCGTCCGTCCGTTAACACGATAACTGGAGTAACTTTGGAGGTATCTTGATGAAATTTGGTATGTAGGTTCCTGAGCAACCATCTCAGATCGCTATTTAAAATGAACGATATCGGACTATAACCACGCCCACTTTTTCGATATCGAAAATTTCGAAAAACCGAAAAATGCGATAATTCATTGCCAAAGGCGGATAAAGCGATGAAACTTGGTAGATGCGTTGACGTTATGACGCAGAATAGAAAATAGTAAGATTTTGGACAATGGGCGTGGCACCGCCCACTTTTACAAGAAGGTAATTTAAAAGTTTTGCAAGCTGTAATTTGGCAGTCGTTGAAGATATCATGATGAAATTTGGCAAGAACGTTACTACTATTACTATATATGTGCTAATAAAAATTAGCAAAATTGGATGAAGAACACGCCCACTTTTTAAAAAAATTTTTTTAAATTCAAATTTTAACAAAAAATTTAATATCTTTACTGTATATAGTAAATTAAGTCAAATTCACTCCAGTAATGATATGATGCAACAAAATACAAAAATAAAAGAAAATTTCAAAATGGGCGTGGCTCCGCCCATTTTCATTTAGTGTGTCTAGAATACTTTTAATGCCATAAGTCGAACAAAAATTTACCAATCCTTTTGAAATTTGGTAGGAGCATAGATTCTATGACGTTAACTGTTCTCTGTGAAAATGGGCGAAATCGGTGGAAGCCACGCCCAGTTTTTATACACAGTCCACCGTCTGTCCTTCCGCTCGGCCGTTAACACAATAACTTGAGCAAAAACCGATATATCTTTACTAAACTTAGCCCACGTACTTATCTGAACTCACTTTATCTTGGTATAAAAATGGCCGAAATCCGACCATAACCACGCCCACTTTATCGATATCGAAAATTACGAAAATAAAAAAATGCCATAATTCTATACCAAATACGAAAAAAGGATGAAACATGGTAACTGGATTGGTTTATTGACGCAAAATATAACTTTGGAAAAAACTTTGTAAAATGGGTGTGACACCTACCATATTAAGTAGAAGAAAATGAAAAAGTTCTACAAGGCGAAATCAACAGCCCTTGGAATCTTGGCAGGAATACTGTTAGTGTTATTGAATATATAAATAAATTAGCAGTACCCGACAGATGATTTTCTGGATCACCTGATCCACATTTGGTCGATATCGCGAGAACACCTTCACATATACATCTAAGGGCCACTCGCTTTTAAAACCCTCATTAATACCTTTAATTTGATATCCATATCGTAAAAACACATTCTAGAGTCAACCCTGGCCCACCCTAATGGCGATATCTCGAAAAGGCGTGCACCTATAGACTTAATGCCCACTCCCTCTTAAAATGCTCAGTAACACCTTTCGTTTGATACCCCATATCGTAAAACATTCTAGAGTCACCCCTGGCCCACCCTAATGGCGATATATCGAAAAGGCGTCCACCTATAGACCTAATGTCCACTCCCTCTTAAAATGCTCAGTAACACCTTTCCTTTGATACCCATATCGTACAAACATTACTAGAGTCACCCCTGGCCCACCCTAATGGCGATATCTCGAAAAGGCGTCCACCTATAGACCTAATGCCCACTCCCTCTTAAAATGCTCAGTAACACCTTTCCTTTGATACCTATATCGTAAAACATTCTAGAGTCACCCCTGGCCCCACCCTAATGGCGATATCTCGGAAAAGGCGTCCACCTATAGACCTAGTGCCCACTCCCTCTTAAAATGCTCAGTAACACCTTTCGTTTGATACCCATATCGTAAAAACATTCTAGAGTCAACCCTGGCCCACCCTAATGGCGATATCTCGAAAAGGCGTGCACCTATAGACCTAATGCCCACTCCCTCTTAAAATGCTCAGTAACACCTTTCGTTTGATACCCATATCGTAAAACATTCTAGAGTCAACCCTGGCCAACCCTAATGGCGATATCTCGAAAAGGCGTGCACCTATAGACCTAATGCCCACTCCTCTTAAAATGCTCAGTAACACCTTTCGTTGATACGCATATGTAAAAACATTCTAGAGTCACCCCTGGCCCACCCTAATGGCGATATCTCGAAAAGGCGTCCACCTATAGACCGAATGTCCCTCTAAATGCTCATAACACCTTTCCTTGATTCCCATATCGTACAACATCTAGAGACACCCCTGGTCCACCTTATGGCGATATCTCGAAAAGGCGTCCACATTAGGAACTAATGACCACTCCCTCTTTCAAATGCTCAGTAACAGCTTTCATTTGATACCATATCGTACAACATATTCTAGAGTCACCCCTGGCCCACCCTATGGGCGATATCTCGAAAAGGCGTCCACCTATAGACCTAGTGCCCACTCCATCTTAAAATGCTCAGTAACACCTTTCGTTTGATACCCATATCGTACAAACATTCTAGAGTCACCCCTGGCCACCCTAATGGCGATATCTCGAAAAGGCGTCCACCTATAGACCTAGTGCCCACTCCCTCTTAAAATGCTCAGTAACACCTTTCGTTTGATACCCATATCGTACAAACATTCTAGAGTCACCCTTGGTCCACCTTTATGGCGATATCTCGAAAAGGCGTCCACCTATAGAACTAAGGATTGCTCCCTTTTAAAATACTCATTACCACCTTTCATTTGATACCCATATCGTACAAACACATTCCAGAGTCACCCCTGGCCCACCTTAATGGCGATATCTCGAAAAGGCGTCCACCTATGGACCTAATGCCCACTCCCTCTTAAAAATGCTCAGTAACACCTTTCGTTTGATACCCATATCGTACAAACACATTCTAGAGTCACCCCTGGCCCAACCTAATGGCGACATTTCGAAAAAGGCGTCCACCTATAGACCTAATGCCCACTCCCTCTTAAAACGCTCAGTAACACCTTTCATTTGATTCCCATATCGCACAACTAGAGACACCCCTGGTCCACCTTTATGGCGATATCTCGAAACGGCGTCCACCTATGGAACTAAGGATCACTTCTTTTCAAAATACTCATTAACAGCTTTCATTTGATACCCCTATCGTACAAACATATTCTAGAGTCACACCCTGGTCCACCTTTATGGCGATTCTCGAAAAGGCGTTTCACCTATAGAACTAAGCCCATGATCCCTTTTAAAATACTCATTACCACCTTTCATTTGATACCCATATCGTACAAACACATTCTAGAGTCAGCCCTGGTCCACCTTTATGGCGATATCCCTAAATGGCGTCCATCCATAGAACTATGGCCTACTCTCTCTTAAAATACTCTTTAATACCTTCCATTTGATACACATGTCATACAACCACATTCCAGGGTTACCCTAGGTTCATTTTCCTACATGGTGATTTTCCTTATTTTGTCTCATAGCTCTCAACTGAGTATGTAATGTTCAGGTTACACCCGACTTAGCCTTCCTTACTTGTTACTTATAAGCCCAGTTCATTTTGGCAGTTGTTTACTTGTCGGTCACTGTTTTTGCGCTGCTGTTGTGCTTACTGGTTTTGCTTGCCATTTATGCCACCACATCCGATTTGCAGGAGTAACTAAATTACAATCGGCTCCTTGTATGTGTGTGCGTGTTTGTATGTATTTCACTTTGTCGGTCAGATTATGCTGCAGATTTAGTATTTGGCATAGTAAATGTAGCTGATTAGCGACTTAAATCAAATAAGAGTTTCTTTGGTTTGAGTGAGGAAAAGTCGGAAAGTTTTTTTCTTGCAACGCTAAGTCTCCTCTATATAAAGGACTAACTGACTGAAATTGATTTCAATTTATTCACGGTCAACAAAACACAATTATTTGTTGATTTCGTACTTACAAGTTGAAAAGTAGGTCAACTATAAGTGATGTGAATGGTCCCAATCGTAAAGCTAGTCAAAGAATCTCTTAAGCTGAGCTCGGTAGGGAAATCGTTTTCGAAAAAAATGAAGATTTGGTTAGGTCATGCGATACCACTACATTTTTTTATTGTATTCCACATCTAAGTATCTTAAATTTAGACGAGCTCTTCCTTACCGCTCGCGCCCCTTGTCAACGTTGTAAAGGCAACGCTCAAATCACAGGGATTCAAACCCCTAAAGACAATCGGCCTAACCACTTTGTTGTTGTTTTTGTTGTTGTATCTGTGGACCTATCCACGTCTACTACAGCGACTATGTAATTTAAAAAGCATTCGAGATGTAAAATTTGTGAAAGAAAAGGGAGAACGACGAAGAGCGTCTTATCTTAATAGCATACATCTAGCATGATGGAAAATGCGCTAATGAAACAAGAAAAGTCATAAACGACCTACTTCAGAGAACTCAGCGATTTAAAGTCGAAGGAATGTCAGCGGTTGTGTAGCGCACCCCTTACAAGGGTTTGCCAGCGCAATTCAAAGCTTCTCCTGTCCAATTGTGAACCTCACCTACCTTCGCAAAATCTAACAAGAGTAGAAAAGAAGACTTGTAGTAGAAAAATCAACGCAATCTTTTATAACAAAACTACGTCACTGTCCCTTCATCGAATGAAAAATAAAAGGAGATTTATTTACCTCAAAATGGAGTAATAGCATCCGCCAAAAATGAATCCACCGAACTTTAGTATTTCCACTTGGGACTCCTTGGCGCCAGATATAAGTTGGCGAGACGGTACCTTCTTGTTTTATGCCAACTTCGAACGGCATCTGCAAGGCAGATAAGTTTTTACTGATAGCTTGTTATGGCAGAAATACATTCGGAGTCCTTGCCAAACACTGCCGAGGGGTGACCCCGTTTAGAAAAATTGTCCTCTATTTTCGAAAATTTTGATGTTGCAATGCCCGGGGCGTGAACCCATGAGCTATGGTGTGGTAGACGCTGCTATCACACCACAGTAGCCGAGGGCCAAAAAACTTATGTTTATTTGCCAGGAGCAATACTTGTGCTCAGTAGGTAAGAGTGGGTCCTCTTTGTAATGTTTAGGGACTCCTATATTATCAAGGCTAGGAAAACGGGACGGAGGCCTGGTAGGCTTTCTGAAAACCAGTATCTGCCATTATGCCTTTGCCGTGTACTTTCCTTCAGCCCGCGCTTTAGTGTATGGTGTGCCGGCTCGTGCAATCTAATCTTTTATTGGAACTTCTCATATAGCTTGCAAATATGGAGGTGGGGGTGTCCAGTTTTCTTTGTAATGACTACGCCGAAGAATCACCAGCGGCCGTCAACCTCTTCTGGAGGATCAGTCAGAGTGATAAGAAAAAGCAATAGCCCTCAACCCAGCACCTGCAGTCTGAACGGCCCTCCACTGCCAATATTGAGAACAGCAATCATAAATCCTATGGGGCAGCAATTGTCGATTAGGTTTAAAGTTTGTGAAAAGAAGATGACAGGTTTTTAGTCTTCAGTGAACTTGTTTTGTTTTATACATAAGGTCGCAGACCTGATAACTCATCTTCTACATTACAACATCTTCCTCATGTGTTTTTGTAATCGAATAAACACTCCCCGTAAATTAACAGAAGAGTTGTAGATTTGGGTAGTCCTTTTCTGGATATCAATCCAAACCCCCTTTGGTGCTGGCACCAAACCATTTCCACTAGAATGATTTTTCTCCATTAGAAACGACCTCTTGGGTTTTTTCAGATCACCTAGATAACTTGCAGGGCTAAAGAGGTCTAGAAAATTTCCACGAAAGACATGCCGTCATAACAGCCGAAGGCTTTCCGACTCATGTCTGGAAAACTACTGCCTATATCCACACCACTCTTCTTACCTTCGGGAGTATTTTTGTGAATACAGCAACAACAATAATATCATTACTTCTAGTGTGTGAAAAGGAGAATGTAGAGAGCTTCTCAGGCACTATCTGTTACAGAAAGTGCAATCGCTAGCATATGCAGTGGATAGTGATATCTAAATCTTAACTAGTCACGACACAAAATTTCACCATCTCGAGTCTATATACAGAAAATGAAAGAATTACGATCATTGGCCGTACATTAACGCGATCATCGAAATGTGTAACATGGGAATGGCTTCGAGGGCTTGGGAAATAGCATAAGAATAGCGCAATCGTCAGAGGAAGTAAAAACCGTCGAAATAAAACTTTGTCTCCATTGGTTTTTAATAAGTGTTAGTTATTTCTGTAAGAGTTTTTAAAACTCTATAAGGCAAATACATGGGAATGCCGCGAAAGGTACACATAATTATATGGGGGGTTCAACATACACACCCTGCATCACATTTCTGTAATTGGCACCTTGACGCTGCTCCATTTAGCTTAAGATTTTTGTAGATTCTCCAACCTGAATATATTCTTTGGCGGGATGATTCGCGATGGTGTTAATAGCCCAGGCGGGGGAAAGCCAACCAAGGAATTCAATAGATTGTGTAGAGCAACGGTTTCAAGGGGTTTATAGCTTATCCAGCCCAATTCTATGTGTTGGATTACCTATATCAGTGTGGGCAAATAAAATTGTGCTAGCACCTTAATGGTGCTATTTTCAATCGAATACCCTATCAGTACTTGGAAAACGCCACCAAAATCGATGAAACTCCTAGAACATTCAGGGGTCTCTACCACTACAAGATGAAGAAGAAAAACCCAACTAAAAATTCTTAAATCCTATCTTTGCCTTTCTCCACCATTTTAACTATGTGAATCCCAAATTCTAGGCAAACTTCCTTCATTTAGAAAGCTTCAGCTAAAGTTTTGGCTTCTTCTTTTTGTTGTTTCTATTTTATGTTTTTTCTCTTGTAAACTCTGAATGTACCTGTGTTTTTGTAGCTAACAACTACAACATTGTTCGCAAAGTGTTAAAGTGCTGATTTTTAACAAGTAGTACAGTTATTTAATACAACAAAAGCAAAGGAGAATATTTTTCTTGCAATTGATGCGCTTCAAATAACTTAGTAAAGTAAAGTTTGTATGAATAGAAACAAAATTCTGAAAGACCAACAAAGTTAACAGTAAATTGGTTATTTAGGTGGCAGTTAACAAGTGCTGCTGCAAAATTCCTTTCCATGCTTTTTTATTGTTTTATTATTCTGTTTAGGTTTACAGCAGCCACTTGCAAGCAGCAGTTAACTGTTCACTGGTTCTTGTTTATTTTTGTTGTTGCTCGCGGCAACATTTGACAGCCCAGAAGGCAAACATGGAAAATTTGTGTAGGTTGCTTACTTTTAGCGTTGAATTGTGCATGACATCATTACGCCTGCTCACTGGTTGCCTTCTGGATATTTGAAGTTTTCAGTTTTTGGCGCACCATTTTTTGTTGTTGGCCGTTGCTTATTGTGGGTTGAAGACGAGTCGAATTGTTTATGTTCATTACGCTTTATTTTATCTTAGTTTGCAAGTTTAAAATGCTTAACTTTCTTTTTGTTCTTTATTTTATGTTTTTATTGTTACCTTTTCTTTTTGTGAGATCTTTAACACTTTAGTGGGGCATTAGTGTCAGCATCGCTTGTAAGTTACTGTACTGGTTGTTAGTTTCAGTGTTGCGTGCTTATTGCTGATGGTTTTATCAGCACCTTTTTTTGTATGCAGACAATTATTACAAATCTTTATATATAAATATAAAATTCTGTGTGTGTGTGTGCTCCCTGTGGAAACGTATTTCCCATATTTCAATCAACACCAAATTTTGGCTGTAGATTCCTTCGGTCAAGGCGAAGGTGTTTCATGTTTCAGAACTAAAAATTTTATATAAAATTTTGTTATTTTTTTTCAATTTAACGTGCGCCACTGGGTGGTGAGACAAATTTTGTATGTCAGCAAAAGTTTCTCATACGCCATGTACGTATTTAAGTGCAGAACTTTTGTTTGGTCATAGCACTGAATTCACCAAAAGTTAAAGCGATTGCATTGAGTGATTTAAAAGTTTTTGTTAAAATAAAATGTTATATACTGATTGCTTGACTTTCAGTAACGGGAAGGAATGCGTTAAAATACACCTTATTTAGGTTAGTATCTGGCCCAACCTGAGCAACGCCGAGTACACTGCTAGTTTTTAGTTAAACCAAAGTTTTTGAGAGTTATTTTGGCAGCATTAATATATTAACTTGAATAAAGGTACAACTTTATTGTTGTATCGTCGAACATGTTGGTGAAGACTTGGTCAATGCCTTACAAGGGATCAGGTATTAGCAGCTTTGTTCTAGAAGGAGAGTCAAACACACACCATTCAAAATTATATAAAATTCAAGGGTTCTGTACGCAACCCTTTCAAGGGGACGTTATTTCCTGTCCCATTGTCAACCTCACCTAACTGTGGCGAATACTGTTTATTAAGCAGGCTATGGCGACTTCAAATTCTACACAGAAAGAGGGGGTAGGATGACCTAGCAGGTTAAACGTAGTCACATCAAATCTTTGCCAAACTTAGTAAAAATTACCTAATGGTTCTATTTTCCAGAGCATACAGGATCAACACCTAACAAAGGACTATTAATAGCGATCGAAATCCCCAAAACCGTAGAGGAGCCTCTTTATCGCTACAAAGTAAGAAGAGATGTAAAATTTTTATAGTCTATATGAAAAGAGTTCTAATATACGTGACTTAAAAATTCGCTAGCGGACAGAAAACTACGTTTCTTAATAATAGTTTCCACTATCGTCTTAAGTTATTGACCAAATGTATTGTTGCTGTTAACCCCAAATAAAATTTCAGGAGATTTTTTTGATGTGTTGTGTATATGGGTAGTCTTACCGGTAACAAACACGAAATCCTCCACTACTAGCACCCTTCGGTAATTGTCCGACTGCCGCTCTGCCAGTCCTATTCCTGGCTTTTGGGCAGGGAGCTGTAACTGCACCGATAGCAATTATTGCCACTGCAGGATGCCTGCCATCCCCTTGTGTGAAATCCAACTTGTGGAGCTATTTATTATTATATTTTCGAAGTTCATGGAGACTTTCTACTGATGATTAACTATCATTTTCAAACTTGTGGAGCATGACTAAAGTTGCCTTTATTCCAAAGGCGAGTTGGAGCTCTCATGCATCAAATAAGGACTGCAGCTCAGTCCCCCCAGCGGGTTAGGGGATTAGATTATACCCGCGATAGGTAAGCCTGTCGTAAGCGGCGAATAAAATACCAAATTGATTCAAGGGCTTGTGTAGCGCAGCCCTTTCGAGGGTTGACAGCGCAATTTATAGCATTTCAAACCAATGGTCAACCTCACCTAACCATGGCGTATACTTTTTCTTTAGCAGCCGAGGCTCTGTCGATAAATAAAAAATAAATCATTCCCGAGAAGATTGGGCTGGTAACTTAATGGTGCTTGTTAACGGAACGTAGCTGATCTATGTATATCCGGAAAAGGAACATCAACATCGATTATAGTCCCCCAAAGCCTTCGGGGAGTGTTCTTATCGCTACAGCAACAACAAAACATTGCAGCTCAGTCAGTATCCAGTAATTGCTAAAACGTTGAAGCCAACTTATTGACTTGTATACGCGAGACGGGATTTTTCTAAGCATATCGTGCAGTTCCAAAACACATGGAATTGTCCCTGAAGAACTTTCTAGGCATCAGAGGGGTGCATAGAAATTTTTTAATTGTGGTTATCGTAAAAGTGCCGGTTGGCTGATTGATTGAAAAAACTGTGTGCGAAAGAGCGGTTTTAGCGGCAAGGAGAGTGGTAGTAAACGAACTCGTAATGAGGGTTGGAACCAGTGGCAGTGGTTGCCTATGTAATTATATTGTAATCCTGCTCGGGGGTGAATTTTTAAAGACACGTCGCAATGCTCTGCAGAACTTTATGGATATGGTGAACACGTAGGCCGAGTCGTGTGAATTGATTTTAAACCCAAGCCAATACATTTCTGGTGGTAGCGTGCTCCGCTTACCATACCGAAGTTTTTCCTAAGCTGGGTCGTCCCTCAGCACGGATTTGGCAAAAGTTCCGAGTGAAAAGCTTCTCAGATGTTGTTGGGAGTAGACATAAAACATGTAGGTTTCTTCCGACCAATGCCTATGAAAATTAAAAGGGGCACGATACAAATGGAATAGAAGCTCGATCTTAAAACTCGTTGGGAGTTATCGGCCCCATATGTATGCATGTATGTAAATAAAATAAGCAGAGTCTAAAACCTCGTCACATTCTTGTTTTAGAAAAGTACTGATTGCACAGTAACCTTACACACATATGTCCATCGAAACACCTAAGATATTAATACGAATATTTATGAAAAACTATTTTAAAAGTTTCCTAGGACGATATAATAAGGAAATTATGCAATATTGAGATATCAAATAGAGCCTTTATCAGAGAGTCTCAGCTTATTGCTTAGGGTAAGCGCTGAAAGTCAATTTAATGTTTTGTTTTACCATCATTCTTCAAACGCTACCATCGCAGTCTAAGATAGCTTGGGTTAGCTTAGGTTGTAGTGTGCACCGGTGCGAGCACCAGTGTACTTAGGTCCAAAGGTCCCATTGTGATACCTCGTGGATCTCTTCCCTACTCAAACCCACACGTCGATTCAGCAAATGTCAGGAATTTCTGAGGCTCCAGGCATGACAATCGCACAGAAAATGCTTGACTGTTTCTATCTCATATTCGTCTTTGCAGCTTCCTGCAGTGATCATTATAAGGAGCACCCAGCCGTTGTGTATGCCTCCTGATTGCTATGTGGCCGGTTATAAGTCAACCACCAGAGATATGTCCCCCCTCCAAAAGAAGGAGACTTCTTGTGCGTCTCGCGTCCCATTCAGGTTACAGGAGTTTAGTGTGGTAGCAGGATTCGAGATTGCTCCATATCACACCCGCTTCCCTAAGGGAAATCCCTTTCAAAGTGAGCTTGCAGGTAGCGAGCGGCATGCTCAATCCTTCCAGGACGACGAAAGACGAAAGCGGAACGGATGTGCCCTCTTACAAGTTCGTCAGCCATCTCATTTCTCAGTTTATCGAGTGTCCAGGCACCCATACCATACTGAGGAAAGTTTGCTGAGAGATCTCGTTAAGAGATTTGCTGAACTTCTCTACTGTTCTGGACTTACATGTGACATATTCAAGCACTTTTAAGGCAGCCTGGCTGTCAGAGTAAATACAAATTTTATTATAGAGGTGAGCAGCATTTCTCAGGTCATCAACGGCCTCATTTATAGCAGCCCCCTACGCCTGAAGACGCTGCAATGATCGGGTAGGCTAAGGGATAGATTCCACCCCCAGTTGAGGTGCAAAGACCCCGCTTCCCACCTTCTAGTCTAAGATATGACACATACATTTTGACCCGATTTCGTTTAGAGTTGAGATTTCGTTACGAGAACTCAAAAAAGTAGAATCATTTTATCGATTTGAGCGATTTCTCAGTATACATATTCTTCCATTCATTACCATCGTTGGATTTAGCTGCAACAGTTGGTACTTTATACTGCTCATTAGTTTAGGTATTGCAAAAAATAAATATATTTAAGTACCGTCCACAACACTTCATATCGATAACAAATACATAGTGTTATGTAACAAAAAGTGAACGAAAAATTAAGATCTTGAATACAAGAATCACTAGTAACAAAGACCCGGAAATGCTGCCAAAGAACTGATGATTAACATCAAAATAATAAGGTTAAGCATCTTGAGAAATCATTATGGTGCAGCAATATAACCAGAAGCAGTCAAAAGCATTACAAAGCACACCAACAGCAGCTTGTCAGCAGCTAGAGGCCAACAACAACGTTTCAAAGTTTTTTTTTCCAAACACCAATATTAGCAAAAATAATAATAAAGCGCAGCACTTCTGTTGCAACATGCAACATTTACTGAAAAATAGCAGAAGGTGGCAAGAAAAAAAGAACAAGCAAATACAAAGAAAAAAAAATAAAACAAGTAATCACGGGACTGTCTCGGCTGTGCCGAAGTCTTCATACCGTTCGTAATCTCCAAATACCGGATGTATAAGATATGAAATATATAGTGAACAGATGTACATACCTAAACGATTTTTAAGATAAATATAAAATAAAAAATGGCAAAAAACCCCCTTATCTGAAAGATCGGTTGTATGGGATATATATATATATAGCTCCGATCGAAATGATTTTTACAGGAAATCTTCTATTATATATTAGAATATATGTCACAAAGATTCACGTTTTTATATTGGAAACTAAGGAGAAATGCCAAAAATCTTTCTATCTGAACGATCGGTTGTATGGGATATATACTATATACTATAGTATAGTATTAGATTTTAGATAAATATCACCAAGTTAACGTTTTTATATTGAAATTAGGGAGACATTCCCAAAAATCTTTCTATCTGAACGATCTGTTGTATGGATATATACTATATATAGCTCCGATCAAAGTGATTTTTCAGAAATCTTCTATGATATATTAGAATATATATCACCAAGTTAAACGTTTTTATATTGGAAATTAAGCGAGAAATGGCTAAAATCTTTCTATCTGAACGATCGGTTGTATGGGATATATACTATATATAGCTCCGATCAAAGTGATTTTTCAGGAAATCTTCTATGATATATTAGAATATATATCACCGAGTTTCACGTTTATACTTTCTAAATTGCGGCAGGAATGACCAAAATCGTCTTATTTCGAACGATCGGTTGTATGGGAGATATATGTTATAGTGGTCCGATCCTACCGGGTCCGACAAATGTCTAATATAATACGAAAATACATCCTTGTGCCAAATTTCATTGAGATATCTCAAAATTTGAGGGACGAGTTTGCGTTCAAACAGACAGTCGGACGGACGGACAGACGGACATGTCTATATAAACTCAGATCGACGCCCTGATCAATTCGGTATACTTCGGTATGGTGAGTCTATCTTCTATATTTTTCAACGTTACAAACATCGGACCAAAGGCAATATACCATTTCATGTTCATGAAAAGGTGTAATAAATAAAGAAATATCAACAGAATGCTCTTTAAGCAAAACGGAGCGCATTCCTGGTAATTGAACGTTAACGAGAACAACTCAACTCACCTGGTTCAGCTGCACACTTCTTGGGGTAGAGTTACCACAGATATTGTATTGCAGGCGTTTGAGATTGTTGTAGTATTTTTGTAGGTAGTTACAGCTAAAGGAATGCAATCATAACATAACGGACTATAATCAACCAAGTACTGCAATATGCAAGCAAAGGCGCATAGTCAGCGCTTTGGAATACTCAAACTCGTTCAGCAGAATAAATGGTGCAACAAATATTGAAAACAATAACAAAAGTAGTCAAAAATATTCAAGAAAAAGAGACAAGACAAAGAAAAAAATAAAAAGTTTCAAAAAACTTATACCCAGTTGCTAATAAGAAAAAAGTAAATTAAAAATTAGTGGTATTATCAGAAGAGGGGTCAGGTTAAGATATTTATGCTATACACCAAACAGTTTGGCGAATCTAGTAACGGGACATATGCCCTAATGAATCGGATACCTGCATCATAAATGGTTTAACGGCTAGCGAAACTGGCTCGAATTCCTCTAAATTCCAATCACCAGAATTCTTAATTATTTGTTTTTTTATTTAGAGCCAAAAATGACCTAGCGATTCCAAAAGTGGAATTAGATTCAGAGTTATGCTGTTGTTGTAGCAATAAGATGTACAAGGCCCTAAATAGAAGAAAACGTGTCAATGCGCTTTTTTCAAGATTTGCTTTTCTGCTGCAGCAGGGACATCAATTTGTGGAAGCTATGCTTGACAATTTGGTTGCTGGATACGAAATTAGGTGTCGGATAACATTTGGTTGGAAGTTAGATGAAACAATAGAAGGGTGATCAAATCGATAAGAAAGCCATTCTAGTAGTTCTAATAGGTGAAAGAAGAAAGAAGAGAATAAAACTCGAGAGCTGTTAAAGTGTCGTATAGATGGACAGCGTCATTTGCGGTTTCATAGCCATCAATGTGGGTAACAAGTGTAACTCTAAAAAATAGTCTGAAAATGGCTTAATATAAATACAAATTAATACTAGGTGCGATATACCTCCGAAAAGAATTTGGCCGAGCTTCTCTTTCAATTAACGTCGTACACTTTTTAATTTTTGCTAAAATTTGGACATTATGTAAATGTTTTTACGCCGACTCCGAATGGCATCCTTAAGGCAGATTAATTTTAACTAAGAAGCTTTGATGGCAGAAATACAATCGGGGTGTTTGCCAAATCACTGCCGAGGAGAAAATTTATTTTAAATTTTTGATGTTTATATGCCCGGTGCTTGAACCCAGGATCTTCGTTGTGGTGGGCGGAGTGCGCTACCACCACACCACAGAGGCTGCCAGATGGTTTAAATGAAGATGCGTAAAACGCGTCAAGGGAAACGGAAGGACAAACTGACGGTAACAAGTTGCAAAGCAGAGGCATTCTAACAGGGGATATATACAATAATAGCGGAGGAAGGTACATTCTATGGATTTATGTACGAAGGCCCTAATTGGTAAGGATTCAAGGAGTTGATAAGCACAACACAAAGCTTTATAGCTGCAGAGCTTCTGCCAGCCAAATATCAACTGCACCTGCGCGAAGTGAATTCGCTTACAAATATGAGTATATCATAAGCATAATAAGCAGGCGAGGCTGGTCTGAGATCTAAAGGTTTAAACGTCGAGAGCTTAATGATGCGTGTTACCGGAACGTGCTGAGGGGGTATTTATCGAAAAAACAACAAGCAACAGGCTCAAGTTGATGGAACGAAACACAAACTTTAGGAATGTTGGAAGTTTACTGGCATGGGAAACGTTCGAAAGAGAGCACGAGAAGTGACCGATCATGATAGGAATTTTTGATAGGGAAATAAAAACCGATGGAAGTAAGGATTGGGATGCATGGTGAAGTGATGTTCTACGAAGCATCATTGAAAGTGATGCGAATGATGCTTGAAATATGCTTAAACTGACCCGACGAATGAGGGAGGAATGTAATTATGAACAGAAAATTTAAGAAACGATGAAATTTTGACTAACAAAGCATAGGGTGATTGATGAGGAAAAGCTGCAGCGCGAGGGAAATTTTCCCATAAATCGGTTATTGGTGAAATAATGATTATGCCACAGCAGGGTGTAAATGAAACAAAGCGATGAGAACAGGACGATATTAGGAGAAGTAAACACAAAACTGGTTTTACCAAAGGAGACATGGATAGATTAGGGATTGTTACACGGATACGGTGAATAAGAGCGGAAGGTGTGATAGGCTGCGGTTTGAGGATGGAAAGCACAGAAGAGCAGTTATACAAGTCTTTGGATAAGTTTACGAAATAAAGTCATATTTGCTGTTAAATCGATGACAAAAGTGAGTCAGCGACAGAACCGATTAACATTTCGCACATCTAGATGAAAGCAATGAACAACTAAAAAATCAGGAAAAGGCAAACAACTGATTGCCTTCCCCATATGAGGCAAGTCAGTTTTAATTTTTATCAAACCCTCACTGGATAAGTACCTGAACTAATATTAAATGGAGTCAACAGATTGGTAGGTTTTGAATTGGTAAGCACGCAGTCGTCATAACTTCAAAGTTTCAGATTTTGATTTAGCTCCCTATAGATCTATGTAGGTTTGAGATACTAGTAAATAAGACGACTATATGAAGAATCGGTCTAATTATAAATTCGGTACCCTGTTAGGGTGATGAGTTGGAATGAGCTGGATTGATGGGAAACATTTTCGGAGGGATGAAATAACAGACGTACTCAGCTGTGTCAAGTAGTTTTTTGAACAAAGTACAAAATCATCCCTGCCAGCACAACTCGTTATAAAAATTCTAAATGAAAACGAGAGGAAACAAAACCTACTAAATAATACAATAAACTGAGTGAGGTTGCAATAATCCACCTAATGCAAACTACCAACAACTTCATACACATAAATAGTTTGTATTGGAATGAGTTTTGCATTTTACGCCCCTTCACCTCAAGTAGGTTTCTATAGCAACTGAGTGTTATTTGAGCCGGTCAGTGTTGCGTATGATTAATGTTGTTGTTATGACGATATATACAACATTTTTTTGTTAGCAATTTCAATTTATACTTGTACATGTTGATCTAGCTTATTATTGTTGGTATGTTTGTATATTATTGGCGGGCACGCTCGTCAGCCAATCCAACTTGGCAGCTCACATAGTCAATAATGTTGTTGGCATTGACGATTCAACTTCCAAGTCATATCAAATTATTTCAAACTTGCATCAAATTGGTTTTGTGTATTTGTGAAATATGCATCAACTGCATAGAAAAGCAAACATACAAACATAAGCATATACATATGTATATATTTGTACAAGAATGCAATACTTACAACAGACGGTTTGTTAAGATTGTACAGATGGTAACTTAACTCTTTACAAGAATCTTCTTAACTTGCGATCGTTTTAAGAAAACACTTTTTCTCATGTTTGTGTTCCAGTGTATATTTTTTGTTTGTACAAATGATCTAACATACTCTTATTACTCCATCTACCCATTCATTACTGTTTCTCATATTTATTTGTTTGTATTATATATTATTTATATTGTTAATTGTGCGATACCAACTGTTTGAACTACTTTTCCGCAAATTGCTAACATTATTTTGTAATTGGAAAAGGAAAACAACAAACAACCTAAATTCTTTGGTTCTTTTGTTTTGATATATGGTGGATTTTGTGCAAGAATCACACACTGAAGAGCGGTTTATTTTATCTAATCAGCTTCTTGAATACGATATCAAATGTATATCTGTATGTAAAACCTATGCGGGGCTCAATAACATAAATGTATCAGATCTTATCTATGTAATGTGGGTGTTCTTTTTTCTGCTGTTACTAAAATTTCTGCATCACGCCACGTTGTCCTGCAAAGATGCCTCGTTTTGGGAACAATCTAATAGGCCCCCGCTTTTATTATTCACAAGCCATTTTTTTTAGCTAGTATATATAGGGCACTTCTTACTGTTTTCGGTTGTTATGGGGCGTTTGTAAGGAGGATTCCGTGGAAATTCCTTGCAGGTGTGAAGTTTTGTCAGCCTGCGGCAGTTTCTTTCAAAGGGGTAGTGCGCTCGGGAGGCCAATACTGGCGAAAATTATCACAGTTGTTTGACCAATTGCCTTGTGCGTAGTCAGCAGGATTATTTTTGTCTACT